>LUCM01001971.1:39539-52885 GCA_008360955.1 Fasciolopsis buskii | reverse complement strand
GTCAGTCCACTGTCAGCGCCGAACACGCCTGTTGGCTAGTCTGCATTAAAGTGCGCACATTGAAGGAACCCAAATTCAGAGGTTGACGAGGCTTGAGAAAATGTGACATAACAGACTGAAAACCATCTACTACACTATTTGACAATAAAGCGTTGGGAGTATCGGGCGTGTTATCAATGGAGATACTATGGGTAGGCAGAAGAGGCAATGAGATTCGGTTGGAGACAGAAGAGACAGGTTGAATAAAAGAGTGGGATCTTTGTGGATAGTGTGTAGACCACTTGTCACATTCACTGTAATTATCTTAATTGTGCCTGTGCTCTAGGAAGCTGATCGATGTTCGCGACCGTAATCGGGAAAACGCCGGATTGTGTTGCCAATATACCTAGTCTCACAGGAGCAGATGAATGATTATTCACAGAGTGAAGCTGCAGAATGTGACAGTTTGTCTTTTAGTTGGAAACACTTGATCGTTTTGGATGTGAACGGAGTTCTTAGCTGTATATCAAAGAATGTTCTACTGGTTGGAGTTGACAGTCCTCGTTGGATAATTTCTGCTCTGGTGTCACCTTTGGAAGGCAAACGAACGTAAGGCGAACTGGATAGATTCCATTACTTGGACGGTTGTATCCTATTTGATGGTCGTGTCTCGTATCGTATGAAGTGTCTTAGCTTGTACGGAATCCCCCTTTGGCATCCACCAATTTGAAATACTTATGGCGTCAGCGTGACATCTGTTTACCAAACAAAGGTTATTTATACACAACAGTGAGATTATTACTCTACGGATCCGAAACACGGCTGTTGAGAGCAGATGCGGAAGTCTTTTGGTCTTTGAATACCGTTTTGTTCGTAGTCTTGGTAGATTATTGTGTGGAGGGTTAGTGAAAAACTTAGAGGTAAGGCATTAAATGCTGGTACCTAAGGTTTAATCTTTTAAAAGGGCAATGTATGGGATAAGATTTAGGTGGTTGGGGCTTCTTGCACGTCCTCTACAGTATATCTGCCCCGGTGTTTGCGGTTTTCCATGGGAATTGATGGTTAGACGTGACCAGTCGATGGGATGGAAAAAAATTCCGATCCCGAAGTCAGTGGCTTTCTTGCATTCTTCTCTTCCTTATACTTGTTGAACATATTATTTCGCAATCGATCTTTGGTTTTTTCGTGATGCTGTGAGGCAGGAACCAAAACCAAGACGCATTGGTGCAAGATCAGTCATATTAGATACTGAAACTTATCGGACCAAACTGTCCATCTCAATCTAACTGCTGATTCATAGGGTTTGGAACTATCTTGGAACCACATTGACTGTATAGGCTGGTCTATTGCTTGTACGGAATCAAGACGACCGCCGTCTTGAAACTAGCAACCATGAAAACGAATCCTCCATTTATGATAAGTATCCTCATGGTCGAATTGAGTTCATCGAAATGGAGATACAGATGTTCGGTCGATTAGAACATCTGAAGTCCATATTCCGAGGATTGAGTGCCCTCAAAGGATAAGCTCAGCTACCGTCCGGTTTTTCTGAACCGCCGAGGTCGTGTGCTAATGGCTTGGGGTATTTGGGTATCCGATCTTCACTCAAATGTATTTGGCTCTCGTTTGTTTCAGCATTGTTTATTCGATTATCATTGTTTTCTTAGCCTCTTTCCCAATGCTTTGCGGAGGTTTTGTTCACTCGTAAAATGTCGCAGTCGTAATGTCGCTTTGCTCAATGGGAAGGCAAATAAAATCCTAAGGCTCGGTAATTGATTCTCCTCACTTCGAAAACCAAGGTTATGAAAGCTACCATGATATGCAGCTGACCACTAAACGGTTTTAGATGGTCTATTAATGGTGTGGTTCAATACGGGTGCACTCTTCGTTATTGTCCGCTTTACTATCTTTTGGTTTTCTAGCAACAGTACATCTTCGCGTGACACGCAACCTGGATCATCGGTCAGCAGCTCGTGTAACGGTACTGCGGATGGATTAAATCACAGTGCCGACCCCACAAAATTGTTGGAAACCACTGCCAACACTGAGGTGTTCGGTCTAATTCCTCTTCTGTATGGCTTGTTGCTCGATCCAAGTAGTCGTCCTTCACAAAATTTGGTGACTGCTGCTCCCAATATTGTTACTACAGTGGGCGAATCACGTCCAGTTGTCGGTGCCAGTCGATTGCACGATGCCAGTAAGTCTCAGTTCCCTTCAGTCGATATAACTTCATGATCACATGTGAACGGAATCTTTTTTGTTTCTTCTTGAGCATCATCTGTACCACGCAGAACTGTCATGCTATGCAATCTTTTACTGTTCACTTGACAATTAACATCTTGATCGTGCACTTGGCGGATACTTCCGTTCTGCAGTTCCCCACAAAATGTTTATATTGCATATGCGTAAGGCTGTGGAAAGTTATATCGCTCAAAGCTCCAGTTGTTGCTGCCCATCTGATTCTGAATGCTGAGCTCTGCTACGCCGTCGCAGACGATTGCTTTGGCATCATAAGTCCCTGTGCGCAATTGAAACTGGTCATTTGTTTTTACAAACTGATGACTACCCTGTGAATAAGGATCAGCGAATAACGTCGTATGGAAACCCACAGTCTGAGCTAAGACTAACATGCTTTATATATATATATATATATATATATATATATATTCGTTGTAGTCAGGCGGGATGATCGAACAACTGACCACGTTCTGGTAGACATTTTATGCGAAATAAACACAACCAGTCGCAGATGATAACCTATACGTGACTGCCCGGCCAGAACCATAGTTCATCTTGAAGTTTTACCTTCGTGACCATACGTGGTGTGGTCACGAATAAACTCAAAAATAAGTTTTAGGACCCACTGCTGAGGTTCAACCACGAAGGTGGAAACTACTTCTATGTTACACTTATCTGTCACGTAAATAGATCGATATACTTTGTCAAATGACTCTTTTATAATTATTAGTATATTATATTTGCTCGCATAAATCATATCGTTCGGCCTTTCCGTCAGGTCTGACGCCTGTTCAGAGAAAGCGAATTGTACGTACATCAGCCCCTAAAACTTCGGATGCCCTGGATAATCCGGGGGCCAAAGAAGATGACAACAAAGCCTCTATCTTTCGAAGTCCAGCTATTGGGCGCATTACACTTCAGGGATTAAGGCTGTTGAATTCATTGGCTCTGGTCAACCAATCGGCGCTACAGGTTCGTTATTGGTGATAGTATTCTGTTCTAAGTATGCCCTTCATCTATTTCCCTCTCTGATTCTGCATTTGTTTTGTGATACATTGGCTCGTAAAACAAAAACATCCGTTCCGTATGTTGTTTATTTCACATTTTTATTCATCGGAGTTTCTATATATTCCCGGATGCTTGACAAATCAGATAATCTTCTCGTTTGTTGATAAATTTGTATATCTCGTTAGTGGCTGAGGCGTTGGACTCACAATCGCCTGTTCCGGCTTCGCGTCCCACTTCGGACGGGGTGGATATGTACTATTAACGGTTGCTAACAATAATGAGACTGTACAGTGCCTCCATGGTTTCTTGATGACAAATTGTGTTGGTATCACATGATTTCGTGAATACTAATTTCTTCAAATCTCCATGGTCCCACATTATATAAATCTGAAGCACTTGCATTGCCATCAGCTAAAAGTCACTATCATTCTTCGTCAACTTCGTTGCGGTTCACTTTTTCCGATTCTTGGGGTGTTTTCTCGGTTAACCTATCACGAAAATTGGACCCTACCTTTCATCAAAATTCTTGCACCCACGTTCACGTGATTAGTTTTCCCGCTTTGTTCTTTTACACCAAGAACGATAGTTACAGATGCCGTAAATGGAAGTTTTGCGTGTTTTTTATTTGTGTTCATCGGGACTTGCATGTCAGTAAAACACCAGTTAGAATAAAAAGGATATTACTTTCGTTTTCATGGCCACAACTATCCTATAAAGTCCTTCGATTTATCACCTTGGAGTTGACGTTTCACCGTTTCTCGTTCTATTCTCCTCTGAGTAGAGGGCACTGTGAAGTAGCAACCAGAACCAAAGCATGTTGGCGCAAGGTTGACGGTTTATCCTCAGCTCTTCGTGTGATACTACCGGAAATGTAAGGCCTGGGTGTTTGTCTGAGAGGGGACTTTTGGGCCATTATCAAAATAGCAAAACGTCCACAACTGGGTGCTAAAAAGCAAGCAAAGTTAGATTGAAAACATAACCTGTATCCTCTATTCAAAATCCACTTTTCGCTGACGATAAAGCTTCGCTCCAGATGAATTTCTTAACGTTCAGTGACCGATGTTCTTCTTGTTTCTCTCTTCATTAGTCTATCATGAGTGGTGAATTGACATGCCTGCTAACGCGTCACATTCTTCTGAGTTTATTGTCCCGTTGCGGATCTGCTCCAGCGAGCATCAATACATGCAATTCTCACTCTCTTCTGGGGCCCGGATCACCCCTGCCTCCGGATAAAGCACCCAAGTTCGCTGGAGAGAGTAGGGGCCCTGAATTCAATGCACGTGACCCAAGTCGTAATCAGCTCGCCTCACGGAAGCAGCCCAAACCTGTTGGAGCTGTAGAACGGCATAATGACTCTAATGAAGACCTACGAAACCTATTACCAAGCGGCGCTCGGCAAGCAGTCGTCCGACCTAAGACCGCAACTCCGGCGAATCGACCATCCACTGAACAGAGAAACAAGGCCGATAAATTCGATCTTCCCTCTTGGGCTGTGGACGGAGTGAAACCACAGTTTGATGCCCCGGATGAAGTGAATTCGAAACAAACGAACAAGGCTTCAGAGTATGTTCACTTTTAACGATCAACTTTACACTTCTTTACGTTTCTTACTGTCATTTTAAATAGTTTCTACTTTCAGGATGTTCTGTAACAGTACATCAGTTTGGTGCATTTTATGCAGATTTTTCCATCAATTATTAGCTAAAACTGTTTTAAGCAGCACGGTTTAGTGTAGAATAAACCCATTCTTGGACAACAAACTGCAAACGAGCACATTACAAGAATTCTTGATCCTATCAAGTGCTTTATGATACTGGCGGGAGATCCGCTGATAGCTGTAATTTTAGCGACAAAATGTTTTTTTCTTCCAAAATATAGTTGTTAAATACAGTCGAAGATTAAGCGAAAGCGAAAGGCTGGTAAAAACGAAAAAAAATACAGTGACTATTCTATTGTCTTTATTTGTGCTACTTCTACCGCACGTTTTCTTGTGTAAATCAGATCTCGTGATCAATGCTGCAATGTCTGAAAAGCGATCATAAATTTGCAAATGAACTGTCGCGTGGTTCAAACAGGGTTAGTGTCAGGGTAAGTTAATTTTAAGAAGTGGTCGATCTTCGACGAATTTCAATAGATTCTATCCGGAAACCTTAATTACGTGATTATGTATGCACGTAGTAGTTGTGTAGTGGATACGGTTCAGTTCAGTTCGCGCAACAACTAACGTTGCACCGACGTTCTCTGCTTGTGGTTGTTACCTCACCGCATCAATTGTCCAATCAGAAGAACGATGAGTAATCAAAGATCAACTACAAAATACCAAATTGAAGAACTTTGCATAAGATTAAGGAATTCGAACACAAGAAGTCCACCAACTACGGCATTAAGCTATATCACCTACATGAACCAAACCAGTAGTTAAATTTCTCTTATTACTCATGTCATCGATCGGCCACCTCGAACCATCTTCCAACCATAACGTACCTAGAAGAATAGCGTACGACGCGAAAGTCGCTATGTGAGCATGCACAAAATATGTCCCGACCGCCTTATCCTATTCTGATTTAGTGCCCGTTCTGGAGACCGGAACCTAGGACCCAGAACCTTAAGCCTAACTTCCGAGTTACTCAGAAAATTCTCCCACCGTATTATACCAAAACTATGAAGAAAACGGTGTTCAAACACCGTAAGTGTTCGCTTATCTTTTGTTTTAAACCAGCGGCCATGTTTCAGAGCACTATCGACCTTATTGCTGCCGCGAATACTCGACCTTTGATCGATAACCAGATATCACATGGACGTCACAGATGCCCCAAATTAGTAAGTACTAATCGGGCCTTTTGCATGCGCGAAGGCACTTCATTTTGATATTGATAAAGACCCAAGTAACAATCTGTCCACCTCATCCAGTTGCTCCCCTGCAAGAACAAGTTTAGGCTTTGAACCAGTGAAGTTCTACGGCAGCATTTTACAATTAGAAAATGCAAAGCACCCACCAAACATACCTGCACAATCGTTGAGACGATCCGGAAAAATCTGCTACTTGTTTTGCTTTTCACTCAGTAGCGCAACATTGCCGCAAGTTCTAATTGAGACAGGTTCCTTTCTGAGTATCAGTCCCGCTATTACCACATGAGGATAAGGCTATCTTCATAACGATCTCAATGAGGCTTCAGCTGTTAGCATAATGGTATTACATAAATGAAATGAATTTCTCTGGCACACCCTTCAATGGGAGGAGACACCAAAAAACTGCACGATCGACTGAATCGAACGCCGCTCTCAAATCAAGAAAGATAGAAATTGCGGATCTGCGAAATATGTACCTATGTTCTAAAGTCTGTTGCAGTGAGAATTTGGTCAAAACAACCCTGATCAGGACGGAAACCGACCTGATTCTCACACAAACACCTTTTCTTAATACTAGATAATAGACGGAGGATAATGGCCACGAGCAGTCTGGATGCGATGCTTACTGAACTAGTTCCTTTGTGGTTTCCAAACGAGAATTTATTACGCATCTTGTAAGTCGGTACGCTCACCGATTCACATCCCTCCTTAGGAATCTCTTCTCTTCCTTTTTCCAGATTCATCCCAGGAGTTTTCTTTACTCCGATGTTAATAGTTTGCCACCATCATTGAGGAAGGATGAAAGCAGTCCATCTAGTCCAGCTGATTCAAGTCTTTTATGAGAACCTATCTATCTATCTATCTCTCATCAATTCCATTTCGGATGGAGGGCTGGTTTCCACCTGCACTGGTCCACTTGCAGACGTAAGTGGAAGGCCCACTGTTACCGTGGGCCAACTGAACTGCTCCTTCAAACACCCTAGCCAGCGGCCTTAGGAGTGAATAAGTGTGCCGTTGGATTCATCGTCATCATCATCGTTCAGCGTTAAACAGCAATAATAGTGTTTGCTCGGACCTTGGGCATTATGGTGAGACGAGAACCGCCATGAAGGTTTCGACTGAAAGTGTAGTCGGCGATTATCATCTAGAATCGGCTTTGCCGAATTAGTGGATGGTATGACCACGAACTAGGTGCAAACAAAAGCGAGCTCGAACCAAAACATAGTCTGAGTCCACAAATGTGGATCAGAATGGCCGACAATCGCCCATTGATCCACGCCTCCGTTGACCAGCAGCAATGTGATCGGTTTGAGTCCAACGTTGTGAAGAAGAAAGAGAGCTGCAGATGAGCTGCGTTCGCCAGAAACAGTCTGTTGTTAGAACAAACGTGGACGAATGGATCTTCGTTGTCGGTCCAATCGCCAGCGGCAGAAAATCTGAATCCGATTTGCCGCTCCGTCTCCGGTAAGTTAAAATCTCCACCGGCGACCACAACGTCCATTGGACACACTTCGGAGTGATCGGAATAACTCCTGATATAACTCATCTTTCGCCTCAGGGGTGCTGCAGTCTGTGGACGCCCACTCAGATACAACGAACAAACAAAGACACTTCAATCGACCGCTGTTGGCATGTACAGAACCATCCAGCCGAGCTGCACATGAATGATTGTTAATTAGAGTCTGGTCTAACAGTGCAGCGCACGCTCCGCCCACATGGTCCGGGCGATTCCACCGTCAACCTGACCATGAGTGCTCGAAACCGAATCCCTGGCCGAGCGAACAGTGAGGTGGGAGGGTGAGATTGCATCTGAAATACAAGAGTGATCACAGATGTGGGATCCTGTATGCATGTTTCGGAGAAACGGTATAGTTCTATTTTAAAATTTTCCAGAGTTCTATGCGGTGTAACTTGTTGTCCTGTTTGGATAAGTGTGCGGACATTGAAGGGACCCAAGCGAAGTGAACACTCAGGTTTACATACCGCTTGCTAACTATATCTTCTCTTTTACCTAATGCTGCCATCAGATAAATCCGTCGAGCCGCTGTTCCTCAAGGAAACTAACGTTGTCCCTACGTCGGAAGAACGGAAATTAGAACGGTTTCCTGTAAAAAGGATGCTGGAGATATTCCGGCCATTGGTACTTCGTAGCTGCCCACACCACAGAAGGGGTTTTTCTTTGGGAGCCCTAACCAACATCGTACCCACAATGCGGTGGGGGGTTAATCCAGCGCGGGAAATTCGAGCAGGCGTATACTTAATACCACCCACTCTGCCCGAATCAGTGGATAGCGCGGTCCTGCTTATCCTGTGCGATGACCGCTGCAGTATGGATTTCACTGTATTTGTACTGTTCATTGAGATCTTTCAGATTGATTGCCAGGGAGTCCAGCCACTAAGCAGGAAGAAGACCCTGGTTCTAACAAGAACCTGACTGCAAGGCAACGAGAAGTGACTGAGTGGAAACCCATCTTCTTGGATCAACTGTTCGTCGACTTTTTCCCCGATTAAGTTGCCAGTTCAACTCAGTCCCAACCAAGAGACTTTCTCGACAGACCTCCACCCATTAACATCCCATGCATCATTAGCTCTTCGGCTTGTAGTAAGCCATCCTGTATAGCTCGTTGGGTCATGGTGGCACGCAAGCTAGCATACTATGTTAAGGAGCAATCTCACTTTGACAAAATATATAACCTGGCTTGTTACATCCATCTTTTGAATGGATGGCTATAGAAAAAGGAAATGATTCCAGTTCACAGATATCAGCACAGAGCTTTTTCTAGGGCTCTATTGTCAGTCTGTAACTGTGTTTATTGTAACTTGTTGTATGCTGTTGACGCCTGGGAAACAGTAGGCCATTGGGAGATTCCGACCGACCTGAAATCCAATAACTATGTGCATTGTGGTGAAAAAGAAATTTATTTTCGAACGTTGTAATCTGCGTGGCTAATGGTCAAGTAATTACATTCACTTCATCCATTAATCCGGAAGTATTCCCAGTTCCCACATCAGGGCCTTAAGCAAATAGAACAGACGTCAAAAATGGTGAGTGCCGAATCTCGGCTACCACCAGATGAGGTAGTACGCACGTACCAGAGTCTGCGTATAATCAAGAACGTCTACTTTCTTTCGGTCACTGTTTGGTGATCCGACAGTAAGCCGCATCTCACGTACATGATAGCTACTTGTTTTTATTGGTTGTGGCGGTCTTATCTAGCTCTCCATTTTCAATTTTAGGATCATTCTGTGTGTGTTATTATCTTTTTTCAATCTTTTACTTCCTTTAGTAATGATCCGCGGCCAACAGAGGGCTGCTATGTGGGAAAGTTGACCGGCGGTGGGAGGATTCGAACCCGTAACCTTCACGTCCAAAGCCACGACCTTATGCATTTGGCCACCGCCGGTCAAGATGTATTTGAGTAAAACACCACTTGTTTATTTTGCGCTGGCAACATCCGACTGTTTTTTTGAAAACTGAAACCAGGAGATGATTTGTTATATCTAGCATTGACGAATGAATAAAATGAGCGAATCACGTGCGCACACCTGAGCATGATACTTGACCACACCGAGAATTGTAATGATCCTCTCAATCAGGATCATTGGACAAAGCGTTCTTGCCCTGTTATGTTACGAGCTAACCACATTTACCCACCTTCAAGCCTTTGTGTGCCTCAAAAGGCGTACCAAGTTTAGCAATGAATATATTTACTCACTTAATCTAATCAGATTTGCTGTTCATTTCGGTGGCTGATTTCTGTATGTCGGTTTTTAGACAGGATAAACTGATTTGGTCGATTTTTGCGTGAGTGCACATTGCTCTCATTGTTTACTTCGGTGTGCGCATTAATGCGCTACAGCAATCCGCGCTTTTCAATTTCGATGTGAAATTGGGGTAAGGACGTGACTCATTACAACGCAGTACAGGCACACTAGAACAAAATCCCAATTTTCATGAGATTTCCGCGTCTGTAGTGTTTTATTTATATATTCGTCAGTTTGCTTTTAGTCTTTAGACTAACTCATTGGCGTTAATCTCCCTGATTTTTACAGCTTCGGCTATAAGACCAGTTTATCTGATGCTGTTTTGCATGAGGCAATCATGTGTGTCGGCCATTTATGCGCTTTACATCCGGATAATCAAAGCAGTTTGCAACGTGGACCCTCTCCCACATTGTTGCAGCGGCTGGTAGCGCTGCCTTTCGACTACTTTAGTCACAGACCTCTAACCGACATTCTGTATCCAACACTGATCGCGTGCTGTTACATGCACCCGGGCAATTTGGCTGTGTTAGAAGCGGAATTGAGTCCCACACTCTTGGCAAACTATATCGAAGTGAGTACCTACCTCGGTTCGCTTATCTAGAATGCTGTACCTGATAATCTGTTGTAGACGTTCATTTATAAGATGCTTGAGTACTGTCCAAAAAGAATGCCTGTATTAAATCCATTGCCTTTGTAACGATTCGCCCATCTTTGTTTGCACCCAGGAGCGGCTGTTGGAAAGGACCATGAACTCACTCAGCAATTTTGACAGAAAACAGACGTCTTCAGATGAAATTTTAAGTAAGTTCACTCAGATTTAGTTATATCTCGCACTCCTTACGAGAAAGTCTCGGGAAATTCCGCTACGAACCTCCGTCACAGTTATGAGGTGCCGTGGGATTTTTTCAATCCGTTGCTGCAAGATCCTTATTTCTACATCAGGTCAAATTGGTGAATGTCTGTTGTAATGTAGTACATCCAGTAATTTTGCTAGAGGAGTACGTTGCAAGCAAGTTGGGAATTCACTAACTACCCGAATGCAACAGTGTGATCGACAAAGAAAATGCAAATTAACTCCATCCAATTCATCTCAAACCACATATTATTCTTTTCAAATTTTCTTCGTTCTCTTTAACCTGTGTGGCGAGTTAATTAAGCTCTGAAAATGAATTTTATCCCACCCTGTCAACTGACATTTCTTTTTCCTCATTATTGTCGGAATTTGGGACTTCAGTTTTGGAATTGTTAGAAAAAGGAGTACATCGTCATCTGATGTTAAGGGTAAGCAAACTTTTGAAAACCGGTCCCGTTGGCCTGGCAATTATGTATTCCAACGATGCTGACTTAATCCAAAACTCGAGTCCGAATGAGAACTCAACAGATTTCTTGTAAGAATTCTCTATATCATTTGCATATCCTGTGTACTCAGTAGAAGAATTGTCTGTTGTATTTCAAGCCAAGTAATGCTTTGGTTTGTGAGTCTTTATAAACCAATATTCGCCTAGCATCGAACTAATTTTCCTTTTTGTCAACTCTTACGATAAGCCCGCTGGATTTCCGGAATTCCTAACTTTTAACGTTTGAGTGAGAAAAGTTTTCGTCAACAGAAGTCCAGTGACTTGACTAGTTCCTAACTTGAAGATCTATGAAACGCTTTATGGGAATGCGGAAACTCACGCTTCTTTTGAAAGGACTTTTTTCGTCAAAACATTTAAAGTTGGCCATCGGTCGAGTATAGTTTGTAATACCATGAACCACACACTAAGGTCCACTGGTTTTGTTTGCTGCCTCGCGGGACTGAATGATGGTGAAAGGAAAATCATGAGACAGGAAATATTAAAGAAAAGCAGAAAGAAAGGACACTACTAACTGCAGCATTTCGCTTGGCTACCTAAGGCCTCCAGTCGTCGCAGTGGGGGACCTCGTAAACGCTGACCTGAACCTACCCTGAACAGTTCAGTTGTTTAAAACTTCATAAATTTTCAGTCTGTTGCCGACGCAGCATCTTGGTCCATCTTCCAACCATCACGAACCTAGAACAATGTATACCGAAGCAGCTGATTTGCGCGCCTGATTGACTTCTACGATCCAAATCCGTGGCTAACCTCAGAGTTGCGTAAACGATTTCCATCCAGTTATGAGCAGCAACCGTCGGACCAACAGTATTAGCATGCGGCTGGCTAAACTGAACATTGAAGCGCTCAGCCCAACGGTCGAATCTTTTCTGTCTACCGTGAATAACCTCATTTTTATCACAGACCACTTCACTAACCGAAGTTCGCCGTCCTCCGGAGTTGCGTATAAGCTCAAAGTCTTTCGTTGTCCGCATACTAACTGGAAAAGTGAAAATTTCTCTGGCATGTTGTCCAAATGCCACAACATGATACCACAGGTTCAGATTTGGCTACTCGCCCCGAACGCCTATCAAAGTGCTCCCAAATGACCGGCGTCTCATAACCTATGCTGAGACGTCCTACGCACTGCCTTCTCGTAGCGGACATGTTTCCACCAAAATGCGACGAAGAAGGCGAATGGCCGGTGCTCTCCACCGGGTTGACCAGTCTATGGTAATCAATCTAGAGGATTTGGCTAAATTCTGATGCCGAACGGACCACTGGCGACGGATGTGGCATACGACAGTATGCCCATCTGTATCTGTATAAAAGAGGTACATTCGACATCCAGCTTGTCTACCTCATCCGAAGGGCGTATGATATGACCCATGAGTCACTGGCCTACAATGAGTTACGTTTACCCTCCGATCGCCCTTGTGAATTAGATCACTTGGTGAAAGGCTCTTGGTAGGATTCCCTAAGTCAACCCTCTAGTTCGATTTGGGTAGTATCAAGGCCATAAGGGTATCATGGATCCCGGTGGCGTGATGCTGAGCAACGGAAGAACTGGTGTACGGTGAAATCTGGATAGTGCTTCTTATTTTTCTCTTCAGTGTTCATTGTTTCCGCCTTTCACCACCGTTCCGATGGCGCGTAAAGTAAGACAAAGATTGTTCTAATATCTGTCGTAAAAAGAAAGCGTGGTTGATGCAGCCTCGGCCGGGTCGGAAACTGGCAGCCGTACGTCCTTCAAGAGCACCTCTTCGAGATTCGTAAATCTGCCGGTCCATCCGGAACCATGGTAGACAATTGCAAATAATTTTCGTGCTTAATTGCCATCACCCGTTCTATGAATCACGGTCACATCACACCTGATGCTTTTTAGTAAAGTTCGTTGTTCAGCAGCATAATCATCATCGTTCAGCCTTACAAACAAGACAAGCCTCACTGACCGCTGCCTTTCCCCAAAGTTAAACGCTTATATAAAAAGAGTGAATATCCAACGGGAACAGGGAGTGGACCTACACAGGTGGGAAAAGATAAGATGCTACTGCAGCCAACACACGGAACACAGTCTAACTGTACAAACGCACTCTTTCAATCATTCGATGGAAAATGATAGCACGATCGCCACTGTTTACGGTTCACTGCCATATCCTTCAGTGTCTCCAG
>LUCM01001971.1:0-38022 GCA_008360955.1 Fasciolopsis buskii | reverse complement strand
TTCTTGTCTACCATGGACGAACTCTCCATTTTTATCGCACACGAATTCACTAACCGGAGTTCGCCGGTGTCGCCCATCGGTGTAGCGTATAAGGTTAAACAGTCTTTGACTGTTACCTCAAGCGGACGCCACTTCCATCTCTTCGGCTGCCTTAACCCACCAGCTTTCGCGGTCATTCCTAAAGCTTATGGTCAACTGATGCTGCAACTGCCGACGCATCTTATTCATTTCCTTGCAGTTAGGCAGCTCGCGTTTTTGCTCCATTAGAATTAGCGACGCTTGCGCGATCCAGTGTTTCTGGGACCACAGGCGAAATTCGCTGCCAAATGCATCGCCTGTTTAATTTGATCCCACTGATCGTCTACATTGCTACTGGTCGCAGTTCTTAGTTCCTCGGACAGTTTCTGTTCGTAGCTGTTGCGAACAGCCGAATCAGACAAACGTTCGACAGCCAATCGGATTTGTGGCCTGCGTCGATGGCCATTCAGCTGCAGTAAAAATCGCATTAAAACTAACGCATGGTCCGATTCGACGTACGCGGTCCAGTACGATCTACAGTTCTGGACAACCGCGCCAACGGTAACTAACTGCGATATGGTCAATCTGACTCAGAGTACCTGTCGCAGTGCGACGCGAACTGTGTCGGAAATTCGTTCTAGATAGGAATAAATGATTATCTGCACAGAATTGGAGAACTCTTTTCCCGTTGTCTGTTCGCTGAGCACGCAAGGCACAGTCCCCGCCTAAACAGGTTTCCGATGCACTAACGTTTCCAACTTGTACACTAAAATCACCTGCTACTACTACGATGTCAGAGCCTTTGCTCTTCCGAACAAGAGTGACGAAGTCATCATAAATCTCGTCTTTTTGCATGTCAGTGCTGCAGTCTGTTAAGGCGTATGTTGAGATGATAAATAAACTGCGCTTAACACTACTATCGTTCCGGACGCCGAATGATCCCTGCAATCTCATGGCACACAAGCGACTGTTGACTGGGATCCAATCTAAAAGGGCTGCTTCAGCCTTCTCACTCAAGACTATTCCTACACCACGTTGACCCACAGCTTGAGCTGCTTCGTCTCCTGAAGTGCGAAGAAAATATCTTGACGAGACGTTTGGCGCAGTTAGCTGAATTACTCTACTCGAATCCTGAATTCGTGTTTCACTCACACAGCAGACATCAATCGAAAGTGAGTCAGTCCACTGTCAGAGCCAAACACGCCTGTTGGCCAGCCTGCATTAAAGTGCGCACATTGAAGGAACCCAGATGCAGAGGCTGACGAGGCTTGAGAAAATGTGAGATAACAGACTGAAAACCATCTACTACACTATTTGACAATAAAGCGTTGGGAGTATCGGGCGTGTTATCAATGGAGATACTCTGGTTAAGCAGAAGGGGCAAACAGATTGAGTTAGAGACAGAACAGATAGGTTGAATGAAAGAGACGCTTGTTTCGCTTACTATGGAAACCCAATATTCGTCCCACGTTTACGACTTTGGTTTTCGTTTACTGTTTGACTTCGCATCAGCGTATGGTCGAATTTCAGTAGTTTTCATTTTGCGACTATAATGTTATAACAGCAAACAATAAATGGCGAAGACGTTGGATTCTAACCTTGTAACTTCGATAATAGAGTATTTTATGGTCGATTTTGTAAGCTGTGATAAATGGCATATCGATTGTCGGCAAGGCTTAAAAATGTGTTTTTTCATAGACCTCTTTCTGTTTGTTCTATTTTTGATTGGATATCGATGTTATTCTTACCTGACTAACGCTTTCATCTTTGTTCTCGGCAGATACCAGATTCCGGTTTGAACATCGATTCCCCGTGAGTGAATGGAATGCTGCCAAGGCCTACTTCTCTCAGTGTCATGATGGACATTTCGGTCTTCTGAACACTTAGAGATAGGAATTCGATTTCCCAAGCGCTTGTTCATCCTTTTCCCAGTGATGATGTACAGAGCAGTGTGATAACTTGATACAATTCCTAAAACTAACGACTTTTAATGGGTTTCTACACCTGTGCAGTGTCATGTTTTACGACATGTCAGTGAAGTGGATTGAGCAGATTTCACCATAAATCGTAGTACCACTTACAACGTTCATGTACGACATCCTTGTACAACTGTACTGACAGTCGTTAGCGCATAAAGCCGAACCAACCTTGACCCTGAAACTCGGAGTGCTATGGAACTACATAAGCTCACATTAGGTGAGGTATGGTAGCAAGTTCCGGTGATGCTACCCTCCATTGATCTCTTTCTTGCCACACTCTCCGCCATACAGACGCCAACACTGATTGTGGCCGTGGTATTATCAATACGTAGTTGAACTCCAATCCTGGACACATCTTCTGGGCTTCTCGCAGTTATGCTAGCTGAAATGCTTTGAAAGCTTCCTTTTCCTTAAACCATTCATACTCTCCTCATCCGTGTTTCGATTAGCGAAATCGACACTCGGAGGGAATTTTCGTTAGGAAAATTAAATTTGTGATCAGGACGGTGTTTGAACAGAGGGATCAAACGTTTGGTCATTCCTGTTTATTTCGCGATGGAGAAACGCTCGCTGACCGCGGCGATCACCGGTGTAAAATTCTTTATTCCACCTTTTGTTCATCAAGCGAGATAAGAACCTTAGAAGTTCCTTAGAAAGGTGGCTGAATGGCAGTTCATCGATTACAAAGGTGATTTTGCTGCAGCTAGCTTGGCCAACAATTTGACTAATGATCCTTAACTTCCTGGCACTTTCCCTATGTATTGACAACGTTTTGCTTGCTCTTACAGTAGCGAAAATTAGTTAATCTCCTGAATTCATGTGAAATTTCGGGAGGTTTCGATCTCTTTCGTTAGGAAAACACCCGATTAGATTGTCGCTGACAACATCCCATACCTCTCTTTTACTCAACCTGTCTCTTCTGTCTCCAACCGAATCTCGTTGCCTCTTCTGCCTACCCATAGTGTCCCCATTGATAACACGCCCGACACTCGCAATGGTTCTTTGTCAAATAGTGTGGCAGGTTGCATGCAGCCTGTTATCTCACATTTTCCTTCAATGTGCGCACTTTAATGCAGGCTGGCCAACAGGCGTGTTTGGCTCTGACAGTGGACTGACTCACTTTCGATTGATGTCTGCTGTGTGAGTGAAACACGAATTCAGGATTCGAGTAGAGTAATTCAGCTAACTGCGCCAAACGTCTCGTCAAGATATTTTCTTCGCACTTCAGGAGACGAAGCAGCTCAAGCCGTCGGTCAACGTGGTGTAGGAATAGTCTTGAGTGAGAAGGCTGAAGCAGCCCTTTTAGATTGGATCCCAGTCAACAGTCGCTTGTGTGCCATGAGATTGCAGGGATCATTCGGCGTCCGGAACGATAGTAGTGTTAAGCGCAGTTTATTTATCATCTCAACATACGCCTTAACAGACTGCAGCACTGACATGCAAAAAGACGAGATTTATGATGACTTCGTCACTCTTGTTCGGAAGAGCAAAGGCTCTGACATCGTAGTAGTAGCAGGTGATTTTAGTGTACAAGTTGGAAACGTTAGTGCATCGGAAACCTGTTTAGGCGGGGACTGTGCCTTGCGTGCTCAGCGAACAGACAACGGGAAAAGAGTTCTCCAATTCTGTGCAGATAATCATTTATTCCTATCTAGAACGAATTTCCGACACAGTTCGCGTCGCACTGCGACAGGTACTCTGAGTCAGATTGACCATATCGCAGTTAGTTACCGTTGGCGCGGTTGTCCAGAACTGTAGATCGTACTGGACCGCGTACGTCGAATCGGACCATGCGTTAGTTTTAATGCGATTTTTACTGCAGCTGAATGGCCATCGACGCAGGCCACAAATCCGATTGGCTGTCGAACGTTTGTCTGATTCGGCTGTTCGCAACAGCTACGAACAGAAACTGTCCGAGGAACTAAGAACTGCGACCAGTAGCAATGTAGACGATCAGTGGGATCAAATTAAACAGGCGATGCATTTGGCAGCGAATTTCGCCTGTGGTCCCAGAAACACTGGATCGCGCAAGCGTCGCTAATTCTAATGGAGCAAAAACGCGAGCTGCCTAACTGCAAGGAAATGAATAAGATGCGTCGGCAGTTGCAGCATCAGTTGACCATAAGCTTTAGGAATGACCGCGAAAGCTGGTGGGTTAAGGCAGCCGAAGAGATGGAAGTGGCGTCCGCTTGAGGTAACAGTCAAAGACTGTTTAACCTTATACGCTACACCGATGGGCGACACCGGCGAACTCCGGTTAGTGAATTCGTGTGCGATAAAAATGGAGAGTTCGTCCATGGTAGACAAGAAAGACAGGACCGTTGGGCACAGCATTCCAAGGATCAGTTTAGCTGGCCATACGCTATCGTATCTAGTCCGACGTCTACAGCTGTGAATTTTTGGGAGGTGTCACTTGATGCCCTAAGGGAAATGAAAGTGCAGCCGAATATTCGGCTTATGAAGAGGGGAAAAGCTGCCGGTTCCGACGACCTTCCCCCAGTTCTTTTCAAATTGGTGGAGAAGTGCTGGTGAAATCACTCACCTCCTTGCTTCGTGACATTTGGAACGAGGAGCGTATCCTGCTATCTTCCGGAGATCGTAACTGATTATACCCACCTTCAAGAAGGGTACACGGAATGACTGCAGCAATCATCGTGGGATTAGTTTAATTCCGATAGTTACTAAGGTGTTGGCTGCGATAATGCTACGCCGTTTGACACCGATTCGCGAGAGTAATATCCGCGAACAACAGGCCGGATTTCGGCCAGGTCGAGGTTGCATCGACCAAATATTCACTCTTCGACAGATACTCGAAACGCGCCACACGCACCGCCGCCCTACGATCGTAGTCTTCCTCGACTTGAAAGGTGCTTTCGACTCCGTGGATCGACCGGCACTACTCAGTGCTCTCCACCGAAAGGGTATGCCAACGAAGTTTGTGAACCTGTTGCGAGCATTGTACTCGCATACCTATGGTCGCGTTAGGGTATACGGTGAACTGTCACGTTCATTCGAAACAACTAGTGGCGTTCGACAAGGGTGTTCCATCTCTGCATTCTTGTTCAACTTCGTCATGGACGAGGTGATGGAAGATGCTTTAGAAGGTCCCCGGGAAGTAGGAGTTGAACTGGGAAATGGAGGAAAGCTATGCGACCTAGATTACGCAGACGACGTCGTGTGCCTGTTCGAGTCTGCAGACCATACACAACGGGCACTAGATTGACTGTCGAGATCGGTTGCTCGGTTCGGCATGTGCTTTGCACCGTCAAAGTGCAAAGTACTGTTGAAAGACTGGACGACAGCAGCGCCGAACTTGATACTGAATGGAGAGGAAATAACGATTGTAGACTGTTTCACCTACCTTGGTAGCTGCTTGTCGAACGATGGTAGCTCGGGATTGGAGGTAAACACGCCTGAGGGGCTTACACTGGACTGACGCACTTGTGGCGTCGGCCTGATATTTCACTGAAGTTGAAGGGTCGTGTGTACTGTGCTGCAGTGCGTTCAGTTCTGTTGTACGGTTGCGAGACGTGGAGTATGCGTGTGGGCGATGTTCGTCGGTTGGAGGCTTTCGACCACCGATGCCTTCGTAGTATGGCTAGGATTGGATGGAGTGACCGGATGAGTAATACTGAGGTTAGGAATCTGGTATTGGGTGCCACTTCTGAGAATAGCTTGTTTCAGCGTATGAAACTTAGTAGACTACGCTGGTTGGGTCACGGGTTTCGTATGACGAACACTCGCCTACCATACTGTGCCCTATTTTGTGTTCCTCCTAAGGAATGGAAGAAGCCATGTGGAGGCCAACAGATGACGTGGCAACGTGGGGTGCGAAAATGTACAGCGAACTTAGGTAAGGTAGGTGTCTCACGTCTTCGTGGTTGGGGTCCGAAAGACTTGTCGACTTGCTGGCTGGAGACACTGAAGTTTATGGCGGTGAACCGTGAACAGTGGCGATCGTGTTGTCATTTTCTGGCGAATCGGAATGATTGAAAGAGTGCGTTTGTACAATTAGACTGTGTTCCGTGTGTTGGCTGCAGCAGCATCTTATCTTTTCCCACCTGTGTAGGTCCACTCCCTGTTCCCGTTGGATATTCACTCTTTTTATATAAACGCGCAACTCTGGGGAAAGGCAGCGGTCAGTGAGGCTTGCCTTGCTGTTTAACGCTGAACGATGATGATATAACTGCATACAGAGGTTGAGGTGGTACTTTCAGAATTGCGGATACCACTGGTCTCAGTAGCTAGAGCTGAACCATCAATTAATTTTAATGCAAATGAGTGAAATACGACGACCTGAACGAACTCAGATTAAAAAGTCTTACTGAAAATTGGCGGGTCAAAGTAGCCGAAACAATGGATGCAGTACCTAATTCATATAATAGTTAAAGGCTATTTAAAATTACGCAATATGGGTGCATATCAAATGCCGGATAGTGTAACGATGTGACAGAAATTGAAAGTCTATTCATGGTGAACAGTAAAGACTCGACAGTAGGGCCAAGTATTTCAAGCAGCGGTTTAGCCGGCTATGCACTAATTTTCTTCATGACATGTCTGATGCATGAGTGTAGTGGAAGGGGGCATGCTCCTTAACCACTAGGGCCCACTACATACCTGGGAAGGACCAGCAACCGTAATCTTGATACTTGGAGTGACACAGAACCATTTAAAGTCTCATCGGGTGAGGTGTAGTAACGAGTCGGGCGACAGCGAATTTTCGTCTACCAGTGATTCAGTTACTTTGACGTCGACAATTAATCCGACGCTCGATCCTAGGACCATTTTCTTTGGTAGGTTAAGTGACACTTCCCATGGTTTTGCAACTCCCTAGACCGATTTTTCTTCAGTTCCTCTCGAGCTGTACTATGCGCCATTACACTTGAAACGAGGAGCTTATCCCGATAATGAGGTGAGTCGCTGAATGTACTCATTTTCGAGACGGGAACAGGCAATCATCTTGGATTACCAATCCAAGCTTCGGGATCAGGTTTGCCGATCTCACTTCACTTAATGGTGAGAACAATGTATCACGCAAAACTTTCCTCGCCAAAGTCTACTTCACGAACACAATTAAAGAGGAGACCTACATAAAGCATCTTTCGTAGTTTGAGCTGCGATACTGAATCCTATTTATCAATTTCTTCACTATTCTCTCCTAGTTTGAGTTGTAGCAGAAACAGATTTCTATTTATAAATCCCTCAATATGGTTGGGAGTGAGTGTTTTCAGGCTCCGAGATTGCTACTCACCCTGAAAGGCTCTCAAAATGCTCCCGAATGACCGTGCGTCCTTAAAAAGCTTCCGCTGAGGAGGTCTATGTTGCACCAAAGTGCGAGAACAAAGGCGAAGATACTCGGCACTACGCACGGGACTGACTGATTACGGATAGTGAGTTTGGGAAGGTATTTAGATTTAGATTTCAAGCAAACCGTAGAATGTGCATGAAACATACGAATCTACGCTTACCTGCTTCGATAGCGGGTGTACTGGGCACTATCACCTGAACTCTTCTAGCAGTGAAATCCAGCTAATGTGGCTGAAACTCCGGTTCACTTCAATAAATCATCATTCCTGTACTGTCAATCGTTTCCCAAATAGTGACATCTTCAACATATTCATTGTACAGCGCTAAACGCCAAGGCAAGCCCCAATGATCGCTGCGATTCTCATCACGTTGGGTATTGCTGTAGCACAGTCACTGTGTGAGCCATTCATAAAGATGGGGACAACAATCGACTTTCCGCTAAGATTAAATGTTAGGCCTTCGAGAACAAAATACAAAGGTCTCTGACAAATTCTGTTCACCCAGCCCTAAACAGAGATGGGGAAAGGCTATCGAACCCCGGCGCTTTATCAAATGGTGGCAGCATTATCTAGCATTTACTCATCATTAGATCATCAAGTCGCGTCATTCCTAAAAAAGGTTGTGTTGAATTCACGTCCCGTGCTGAGCCGTCCTTCGTTATGCTCGCTACCAACCGCGATATACTGACGTGCGTCAACACGACACAGGGACTCAGCAGAAATCCAGTGTCACATGAATGGTTAGGCTACACCTTACTGAGCCAGTAAAATGCAAGATATTCTTGACAAACCACCAATGCTTATTACTGTTCTTCAGTGATGTTGATTCTAGCTTACCAGCTAGCGTGTTTGAGAAAACTGACATACGGGTCGGGTTAGACGGTTTACCCCAATTCAACGGACGCTGAATGATACATTTTGAACGCCCACTAAAGTACATGGACAGCTTAGTGAAGAATAACGCGTGGTTGTAATAGTGCCCCAATCGGACCGGCAGTCTGATAAAAACGTCCGATAATCAGTGGCCGATAGCGTTGCACTGAAACTGGATTTGTTGCTTATTCAAATGCGGCAGAAAACAGATGTGTGCCGGTGATTCGAGCAACTGAAGTTCATAATGGCATGAGTGCCAGTAACCGGCCTCCACTTTTTTGAATGGCAGAAAGTGAGACTGCAAGGATCTTATAAATACACCTCGTTCGAGGACAACCAACCTAATATAACATTCACATCTCATGCTGAAGTCACGAGGTCATTTCGCTTTGCTTTGCATGTTAGTTTGTGTGGCTATCCATGAAATGCTCTTCACTGCATCTGGGTGCGTACACCGAGAAGACAACCGAGCTATCTACCTGAAAGATAACAGCATACTTTGCCTTCAAATTCTACAGTATGGTTGGGGATAGACGTCTAAGGCTCTGAGATATCNTCGAATCAGAATGACTGAAATGTATGTTTGTACAGTTAGACTGTGTTTCGTGTGTTGGCTGCAGCGGCATCTCATCTTTTTTCCGCCTGTGTAGGTTCACTTCCTGTCTCCATTGGATATTTACTCTTATTATATAAACGTGTAACTCTGGGGAAAGGCAGTGGTCAGTGAGGCTTGTCTTGCTGCTTAACGCTGAACGATGATGATGATGATGCGGTCCGGCGTAGGATGTTATACGAAGCATACCCACCATCCAGGTGTACATTTATCCGATGAACGACGGACTGAATGAAAACCACCTTAAACGGGAAAACATGTTTACCAGATTCTGTTTCAGTGAAACAAGGAGGTTCTTCCAGAAACACCGCCGTTTTTGTATTGCCCAGTTTTGCACAATTAAGCGAACATCGCCGTCACCACAATGACAAAATTCCCCCATCCGGACTGCATTAGCTTTTGATCTTTTTGTAAGGATTTTCTAATTTTTTTCGTGCAGGATTAAATATCGTAAAGGGGAACTGAGAAGCCGGACTACTTTGTCGGAGAATTTCTTTCTAGAAATATTCATTTTGTTTTTCAGGTCAACTCAAGCCATTCATTCATCAGGAAAATTAACGTCATAAGACTGAGACGCTTAGCACTTTCTACCATTGCATAGGATAATTAGACTCCGTTTTCTTATGCGACTTATCCATACTAAAACTGGTGAAACTTGGAGCGTCTAAAAAATATTCCATTTTATCTGGACGGTACATGAAATTTCAGTAATAATCTAGGAAAATGTTAGAAGAGAGAATTTCCGTCGTGAAATCTAAAAAAAGGAATATAAGTAGCTTTGTAGTCACTTTTGGATATGACTGAATTCCTTCGTGAAAAAAGCTCTTGGTATAGTGTATTCAGTTTATTATAAAGTGGCCTTGTTTAGTTTGAAAAGCTTTAAAATCAGTTCCTAATCTTCTACATTGCGATACCAAAAGATTTAACTGTTTCTTGTTCGCTGCTTTATTGTCAAGGCAACAATGTAAGGGATTAACGCAATCCACTTAAATGATCTTGAGACAAGGTTAGATTTGATATAAATAAAGCTCACTTCTAAACGAAAAATTAATTTGTTCGTGATGGATCACGGGTGTTAGACCCTACAAAAATACCCCAATTAATAAATACTTATCTTCAGCTCATCGTGGGCAGAACACTCGACAAAATAATAAATTTTAATGGGAAAACGAATTTGTTATCACGTATGAATCCAAAATAGGATAAATCCTAAAGCCCTTCGAAAAACCCGCGTGAAATTTTTATGCTCCAGTTGGGTTTTCTTTCTCATATTCAGAGGCGTTTACGTGGATAACCAAAGTCGCCAATGTTTAACTGCCTAGAAACAGATGTAGTAAAAAAATCTGTAAACAAATTCATGATATTTGCTGATGTTTCTATAGACCTATCAAGTACTAGACCCCTGAGGATATTCACAGTGGAAATTTTGTATGCATCGCAATCAAGACCCTTTATATATCCTTGAGCGATAAGAATTTGACAGAGCACGACTGTTATTTAGGAGCAGTTTTATTCCAAATGTCGTCGCATAACAAATGGGATTTCCTAATTATGAAGTATCACGCAAAAAAGCAAAAACATTGCTAATATGTGTAAACACGAGTCAGCTTCTTTAGTTTAATAGTATTTCAGGTCGTTTCAACAACAAAAAACCCCGTCCAGCACATGCGACCGCATGGGTAGCCCATTGGAATCCTCCCTCGGAACATCGACCGTGCATCAACTTACAGGCTAAAGTAGGTAGCTATGTAAATAAGACCTTAAACGCAAGCACGCGCCAATGCAAACAAAATTGATGTATAATAAAATCGTTCTTCTTGAGTACAGCTTTTGGAACCATGAGCCCTGGACTAATATGTATTAGTCTCCGTTGCTACCTCATAGAACCGCCTACTGAGAAGACAAAAAGAGGAAAGGGAATAATGAAAGATTCAATGTAAAACAATTAGTTCAACGACCACTGAAAAGAGAGGATTTCCAGTGTAAGAGAACAACTAACTGCGATATTGAGCCACATCTATTGCCGGATGCAACTAAAAAAATGAGCATTTACGCTTTTTGTACTTCCACTAATGCGACAGATGGACAGTTCTATCGAGTCGTAATTATTAGTGACGTCTTTCTCGATCCTTCTTCAGAAATTTGGCATTTTTTTAAGGTGTTTTAAAAACGGTGCTGGAATTACCCGAGTGACTGATGGCTCGAGGCTTCTCAGATCGTGTAAGAGACTTTCCTTTGGGAAACCGAACCAGAGCCCTTGATCTAAAAGTCTGACCTACAAAGTAGTGACCAATCAAACTAGTACATGAACTTTGTTGAAGCATCCGAAAAGAGGTTTATTCAGACATGTCACATGAGACATTATAGTTATTTGCATGCTGTACGTTTCGCCGTAAGATGCAATCAACTTTCCGTTGCACCCAAGCGTCCATGACTTCATGCTTCCAGTGAAGCAACCGGAGAAGAATGTTACAGTACCAATTGGACTGAGGGCTATTTCGATTGGCATACCATAAATACTCATTAAAGGGGGATTATCTTTCTTACCCTCAAGAGAATTACTGGAAACACTCAAATCTTACATCCATCAAATAGACGTTTCTGACAAGTAAACTGATCTGCGTTCACCGAGAGCCGGATTCGGCGGACACTGAGCAATTGGCCGTTTAGATCAATACCCTCTCTCAAACAACTGATTCTTACAAACTCGACAACACGCATCAAACTATCAACCTGTGAGGCGCGACCGAACACTATCCTGAATAGATCCTTAGTTTGCGGAAACACAGAAGCTATAACACAACGTCAGAGTGCAATTTTGTTTGGATTGAACTCCTTTACAACTTTCCAAGACCAGATACAATTCATTCATATCAACGGTGGATATACAGAACAAATCCACCACTACAAACATATAGGTTCCACTACTTCAGGGTGAAAATCAGAGTAGCTAAACGGTTAAGTTTCGTGTTCAGTCCACAAGGAGAACGAGTCCACAACTACGTGAACTATTAATGCCTCCGCACGAGGCTGCAAAAGCGTTAGGCCGCCGTCAACAGTTTTTGCACAAGCATACGAAAATTGACCGCTGAAAATCGACGACATGAGAAGTTTGAAAGCTCCAACTGGTTGGGTCTCCATTAAGTGACCCAACTAAAAGGAGTAAAATAACGTCTGAAAATTTGTCGGTCGACAATGCCGTGAGAATACAGAACATATCTTTCATTAACTGGAAACAGAACTCAAAAAAAGGCTACTGCTAAGCTGGAAGTGTCGCCTTGGTTGGTAACCCACAATGTGGGTTAGAAAAGTTAAGACTGATATGGATGGCCGAGACCATCAGTGGGTCTTCGGAGAATGCGACTGGTGCAACAACCAAACTTTCTGCTGAAGAGGTTTTGTTGCACATTGCAATACACGGAGGATGGCCGGCGGCGACAATTCAGAGGCCCGCTTATCTTCATCCGGGAGATCGGCTTATGAAAAAATCAGTAAATTAAAGCACTTCACAGTACTGAATATGGTACTGAAAAATTAATCAACAACGTGACAACCATACGTGGATTTTCAGCGTCCTAGTCTTTACAGAATTCGCTCCCTTATTAAAAAAATACAGAACTTCACCTCATCACTACTGTACCAAAAAAAGAAAAAAAAATGAAACTGCAACCGCAATCAAATCTTGGTAAAAAAAATGTATGAACGAAATTAGCGGAACGGGACAAGAACGACTCACCGGATATTCATACGCTGTCGTAATTTTCGCGCTCTCCTACGACGCATTTTCAATCGATCCTGTTCGGCTTTGCTGATAGGATCCAAGAGCTCCGGAGGTGCGTCAACCAGGTGGAGCAAGTTGAACGCTTCCTAGAAAAACGGTACAGGGTTTTACATGGGAAGGTCGAATATTCATTCAGAATAGGGGAAGACTCCAAGTCTCGCGTGCATTAGGACAGAACAATCTTCTTTAAACACAAAGTCTGCATAGATGCCATACCAAAAATTTTCAAAATGTACACTCAACCTTCGTCCGAGATACTGAACTGAGAAAAAACCTCAAAGACAGTCACTTAAGAAATGTACACAGTAAAGGAACCAAAAACGATTCACGTCAATGTCTAACAGGGACAGTAAAAAATTATTACAAAGCCCTACTGTTCAACTGATTCGAATGATTTCCAAGTCATCCAACTTTGACGGTTGAGTAAACTGTGGACTGAGACACAAGCATTGTGAGTGGCTTTTACCGATGGAATCAGCTGTCGACTTATACAGGACTACTGTCAGATGGAATCAAGTTACAAATTACATTTAGATATCACCTCGTGAACTGCTTATAGTGGTGCATCTGCAGAATTTCGAAGCCCCCAAGAAAACAAGAGACCGTCGGTGTGCTGGTAATGTTACCTTGTTTGGTGACGAAATGTTCGTCATCTAAATGCCAAGCTCAGCGACCACAAGGCCTTGAAAACCACCCATTTGAGCTACAAAACACACCAATATTTAAAACTACTGGGAGAATGACAGATCTGTATTGAGATGATAACGGAATTGCATCGACAAAAAAATATGTATGCCTTTACAGCAAACCTCCGTTTCTAGCAGTGACATGCGTTGTTTTTCTGCATTTACCTAGTATGATCTAAAAAAGCACGTACCCCAAACGCAGGTCTCGTAAACCAGCTGTACAAATCGAATACATTATTCACCACGGCGTTCTCACTGGACAAATGTACCCAACCCAATTCAGCGCACAGTATCTGGTTTCACAATCGAACAGAATTGAAGTTCACGCGTTTAACAGAAACCCGTTGCACGATTTTACTCATTACATTATGTGGACATTTTCACAAATGCAATAATTAACAGTATAATGAAATCTAAAAGACGTATAATATAGAAAACAAACAAAAAGAAATTTAGATAAAGAAACCATCACTTACCACATCTGATCTATCAAGAGGTCGGTTCTGGCCAGCTTCGAGTACCGCAGTCTGATGGCGCTTTCCTTGCAGGTGACTTTTCAAAGCTACCTCGGAAACGATCTGACAGAATAGAGCATATGGTTATCAAGGGTTTCCATAAAAAAAGCGCATACAGCATTCTCTCACAGAAAAATCAATCACTTTCACCGGAGAACAAGTGAAATGAAAAATCCATGCACTTTCCGTGAGAGCAATGAGTAACTTCCAAAGACGGTATATGAAGTCGGGCAAACCTGAGAAATAAATGCCCAGGGTTATATTTATATCTGTACAAATAGTACAAATCCATTTGTAGATTGTGACATCAGGAATTCGCCGAGGAACTTCGAGGGAAAAACTGGGAGGTAAATCAGACCCCACAGTTCACTATACCAGATAACTCTCCCAGTATCCACCTCAGCATCATCGGTCACTTACAGATTCCATGATTCCCCTATGGGCTGGATAATATCCAGAACCTCTGCGCCATCTTGACGCACGCGAATCTACCTCGGCTGGTAGCGAGTATAAAGAACCACGGCTTCCAACGAGACGTGAATACAATATCGGTACGCCACTTGGCGCCAATCCTCTGCGAGTCAGTGGTGGACTCAAATCGACCACATCGGTACTAGCTACAAATGACGGGCTGTCCACAAGACTACCGAGCATACTGGAGCACTCCCCGACTCCGGCCACGCTTTAGTATGCACTAAGCTGTCCATGTGCTTTCTCGTGATCGATAAAAATGCACGTCGCGGCATCCCTTAGATACTGACAAGCTATCTGATCCCATTCGCCTACCTTTCAAAGCCCACTGACTGGAAAGCCAGGATTGCCCTTACTTTAGAACACTAATTAGCGCGTCAATCTATCTCGGCTGATGGCGAGTATGATGAAGCACGGCTCCTAACGAGACGTGAACTCAACGCAATCTTGCATAGGGTTCGCGGGATCTCCTGATCTCAAAGAGCTTCGGGGATGGAACATCCTGCCGCCATGAACGACATAGCAACAGGGTAGCACATTTTGGGACTTCATTACTACGGCCCAAATGTCTTCGAAGTTCACATACTGCCCTCGATTAGGCAACCTGCTGCCCTAGCTGGAAACCTTTAAGCATTTTACTTTTAGACACACCTAGTAAAACTCAATTTTGCAAAGTTGATTGTTTTAGACTGACGTGTTCTTCCCAGTACTTTACTTCCCTTCAAGAGAGGAATGAATGAGAAATAGCCAACAATCAACTCCAACGGAAAATGTTGAAGTATTATACAGAAACGGTGAGATTCCAAATCGTGTACTTCGTCCAACCATCGTGACTTGGTGACTCCAACCCTGCGGTCTAATTTCACCTGAACTAGCAGGTCCAGTGATCAGAATCTCTACATCTTTTATGGTGCAAGGATTGAACACTTCGACTCTTTTTCCAACCAAAGAACGTTTGGTAGTTTTTGTTCGCGGACTGTTTTATAGTTTCGTATCGGTTGAACGTCGGTGTGCAGTGTTAACACAATCATAGGTTTATAGTGTACTCTTGTGTTTCAATTTTGTAAAGGAAAAGTTTTTTTTATTTTGAGGTCTTAGTAGTTCGGTTTTCGATTCAAACACACTGCACTTTGAAATTCTTCCTATTTGGGGCAATAAAATTGTTTATGGTCGAACTTGGACGAACACGGTCAAAGAATGTCATCCTTCATTGCACCACGTCAATTTTGTAACCCCCTTCCCTCCCGCAACGGATTTGTATGATGCACTTGCTCGTTGCAGTTTATCGTTCTATCAGTATGGCTAACCAGAGTTGATTATTTTTATTTTCAATTTGCAGAGGACTGCAGTTTCTAAAAGATTTCGAACAAATCAAACCTCGGCTTCCCGATTCACCCAATCGAATTCAGTAGGTTGTTTCATTTTATGCATGCGTTCTTATTTGGGCGTTTTGGTGTTTCTCGATGATAATTAACCGATTTTTTGCTGCTATTGCTCTGTAATTTTTCAACCAAATTTGTGATAACCATCAGTATTTTGTTCATGGATATCGATTATCTCGAGTCAGTTGCAAGTTGAGTTACACAATTCCTTGTTGTTCAGACTTCAGAAATTGGTGAAGGATGCACGGCGTTTTCTGAACCTTCCGGACTCCGGACCTTGGGTAATGACTCGAATACAAGCCATGGATAAGACGCTTAATTCACTTCTTCGGTGCTTAGCCGGAACACGAGAGACTGAAAAAGTGAGTCGTTCGTATGGTTTTGTGGTTGATTCCAATCCTATTGTAATGTAGACAAACAGCGATCAAGGTTTGTCGATGGGAGTGCAGTTTTGAAACTGAGTAGTTGAATGTATGGAAGAACTAGAGAGAGATCATTATAAATCAGCTACGCAGGTTAAGTCAGCGTCTTGTTCCGCCACATCTGTTGTCAAATTTTTGATTCCATGGAATATCGAGCTGTGCTTCGTGAGTATACATCTATCTACCGGGTTTCTATTCACTTTAGTTGTTACAACTATTTACCGTGGACGAACGTGCGCTAATTGAATTGCTGTTTCTCTGCACTGTCTGCTCAAAATAGAAATGGATCGGAGATAGCAAAATACCAACTTCAATGTAATAAAACAAAAGAACTAAATTGATGGGAAAAAGTTCCTAATTCATGACCGACACCGATTGCATTATACAGCTTATCACTTACTGCCCTCACCTACCGCTTGGAAGAACCCCGTGATTCCCAATTCGTTACTATACTGGACCAAAAAACAACCCTGATGGTTAAGATTTTCACATCTCACTTGCCAAAATCAGGCTCGGCTTCGATCCAGTTTAATCCTGCAACATAATTTTACCCTTTGGAAGTCCAAATCACATCTTATACAACCCTGCATGATCGTTCAGACGGTGGAGAAATACTTCCATCTTATATGAATCTCCGCGAAGAAGCGCAACATTTTTGGAATACTGTGAGCCAGACAGTTTCCTCTTTTAGCAAATATTAATACCATTATTTGTGCACGGAGTGACTTCGATTATCACTTTGATTAAAAAACGAAGAAGTCGATTAGACGCCAACTTTAACTATCAGCACTCCTTCGTGTTGAGCTTCAGTGAGAGATCGACATAAGTGCGAACTGGGTTTTCGCCGCTCGCATACAGAGATTGGAATACTGAAATGGAATCCTTCAGCGAGAATCGGCGTCACAAAACTGCCCAATCGACTGAACCGACCGCTGTTTTCGAATGAACAGAGACAGAGGTGGCAAGTCTAAGTGTTTTCGGAGACTGAAGATGTTAAGTACAGTTTCAACAGAGTCCGAAACCCGCTTGATTCGCACGTGTGAGGTATTCGCGAGCACTAGATGATCGGGGGAGGACAATGCCCGTGAACAGTTGGGATGCGATATGTATTGAACTAATTCCTGTGATGTTCAACTTTTTGTGGATCAGTACAACCGAGGATTCACGCTAATCCTTGCGAATCTGCTTGGTTGTTCAGATTGACTCTAAAGATTTTGTGAACTCGGATGTCAACGACTCGTCGCCATCCTTGACGAAAGACGAAGAAAGGCCATTTGGTTCATCTGCCTCATTCCTTCTAAGAAAACCTATCTCTCAAGTAACCTGTATTTTTGATGGGGGGAGCTAGTATCTTGCTGGATTACTTCACTCGCAGACATAATTGAAACTTCATTGTCGAGTTGGACCAGTTGAACTGTTCTTTGAAATGTTTTGTCTAGGGTTGTCGACGGCGCAGCTGAGAGCACCATGGACTCCAGAACGACCACGAGCACAAGGAAGTGGTCAGATTGACTACGCATCTGTCTTCGAATTGGTCGGTCTTTAAACTCCTCAGATTTCTCGCCCACTTTGTTGGTAGTTCGCATCGTGCTGTCGCTATGCGTATGGAACTTTTTGTGACTGTATGCACTACATGTTTTGGGATCAAAGGTTCCGTTTCCGAAATCCCTTCTTTCTCCATGGCTGATAGTTGGCTCTAGTGACTATGGCACATTTTTCGCCCCATGCGCGCTGCTCAAGCGTATCATTAACAAGTGGAAGCCGAAATGCCGAATAAGTAAGGTGTTCGCATTTGCGCTAATAAAGGTAACATCAGCATTGGGTCTCGTTTGGGAATTGTGGAGACGCAGTGTAGAGCTCTTCTAAACTTCAGTTGTTCCACTAGAAGTAACTTTCTGGCTTGATTGATATTCTTTGCAAACATTCGAAATAGTCAAGGAAAGTGGCCATTTAGGCCTGTTTCTTGTAATCCTGTCATCGAATAAAACTGCGTAACCGCGCTTGGTGTCTGTGCCTCACTGAGCCTCTGTCTCGGAAGTGTGAATATCAATGAGATTCCTACATATGGAGTCCTGAAAGATAAGCAATTTTTTTGACTATCCATATAACAGTGAGAATTTTTCGGAGCCCTAATAGTCTTCATCGACTCACATGTTCGACCAGTACGGCCAACGACATTAACCCAGTCCGTGAATGTGACGGGAACGTTTTTAGAACGGTTCCGTAGCTCTGCTACCTAATACCTCGTTTAAGAATGTAGGGGAACAGGGACAGATAAGGATAAGAGAAGAAAGTTTAAAGAAAGAGAGGGATTCTGAGAAGCAGCATACTTATCACTACCCACCTCATTCGGTGCAATGGGGAGCACGTTCATTTTGTGCAGCACGACGGCTGAAATTCTTCGTACCGGTGCTACTCATGGGAAGTAGTCGACTGTTATTGCTGGGGGAAGGCAACAGCCTCCATAACCCAAGATGCTACACAGCATAGATTTTCTCACTCTGATAATCCCATCATACCTAGAAAATCAATGGGGACTGGCGTGACGAAGTAGTATCCTAGTTGGGACCGAGTTCAGCTGGCTGCTCAATCGAAATAATAAATTGAAGAACAGTTGGTTCGAGTAGATGAGCCTCCACACGTCCACACCCCGTTGCCTTGCGGTCAGTTTCATGTTAGAACTAAAGGTTTTGGCTCGGAACCTTACTCGTTCTCCTGTTTAGTGGCTGAACCCCTAGGAGTATCTTGCTGGATTACTTCACTCGCAGACATAATTGAAACTTCATTGTCAAGTTGGACCAGTTAAACTGTTTTTTGAAATGTTTTGTCTAGGGTTGTCGACGGCGCTGCTGAAAGTGAATCCGTGTACTTTTTGGGATACTTCTTCATTTCATTTTCATTTACGTTTTTCTACGCAGTACCCAAGATCAGTCGGTTGCGGTGATGACTAATGATGGCTAATCTACTTTTTTAGACTTTCCTGTTCCACCACTGCTGCATGTGATTTATGAGACTGCCGGTCAGCTGACGTTTCTGGAGTTTGCACGGCTCATTGTGTGTGACTGCCGGGTTGACTGATTTGCCTGCGTCTAACCGAGTAACTGATTTCTGTGATAACCATTATTTCTGATGCCCATATGAAGTGGAATCCTACAGTGTTTGCCTTTGATTACAGGCCAACTTTTATACGTTCGCAATGTTCGCCCCTATCAAGTGCATTTAATTGTGGGGGGACTCCGAATGGAACTACAGTTACCCGAAACCAGCTGCGGAAAACGACCAGCTGCCGCGCTGTTTGGACCCCTGACTAGACAGAAACAGAAACGTACACAAACCAAAACATGATCCTAATCTGCCGGTATGAACTAGAACGATCGGTAGTCTTCGGTTGGTGCGGTGAAGTGTGGGCAATCTGAGTTCAACAATTTGATGGCAAAGGAGGCGTCAACTTCGTCGTTGTCGCATTTTTGACGTAAGTGTTTGTTCGCCGGAAGCATTTTATGTTCGGAACGTGCTTGAACAAGGCTTACACTGCAGTTTCGAACCGCAATGACAACACTCTACCTTCGTAATCGTAGCTTGGATGTATCCTCGGTTTTGTTCTTCAATCTTTGCATATCACGTGATCCAGTTTCTAATGTCTGTTCGTCCAGCAACTTCGCTGATCTTTCCGAAATAGTCGAGACAATGGACGCTTACCTGACACTCAATCGAAAACACTGGCCAATAAACACTTGTCCATATTCGGACGCCCTCTCTGCACTTGAGGCCAAGAAATTCTGCTCAGAAGAGCCGCGTGAAGACAACCGCGAGGAAATTAGGAATCTAGGAAACGATTCTGCAGTTATATTTCACTACTGTGTGCGATGCTATTGTTTGCTCCCTTTTTTGGTTGACCGACTACATACAGACATCGGATCTCTACGGATATCTTAATAATCTCGCCCAACGCGCAAAAAATGGTTTTCGCATAAGTGCATGCAAAACTTAATCACTTTCCCGTAACAACCGTGTGGACCCCGTCATGCCTCATTAAGATATAATCTATTAACGTGGACTCCCCAAAGACGTGCTCTTTCATAAAGGAGTAGACGTTAAGTTTTTTTCAGATATTCATTTTTCAATACCCGTTGGCCACTTTAGAGATCAATATTTGATTTTGAGGGTGACTCAGAGATAAATAAATGGTACCGCAATAAGTAGTCCCACGTTAGCTGATGTATTCTTATCCACCACTGAATAGCAAAGGTTTGGTGAGAACCCTGTAATATCGGGTTGGAAAAATCTACTCTCTTGATGCGTCGAAGAGAGAATTTTCTTTTCGGATGAAATCAAAACATAATGGTCATACCAACAAATTCATTGACATCCACAGTCGAAATAGGCCGAGGAGAGATCTAGTATACAGAGCCCGAAGAAGATGGTTTACATTACATTGACCTATAAGAGTGATCATCTTATGAACGAAGTGCGTTGCAGTCTCATAACAGCCTTAACGCACACGTCCCCAGCCACTCAACTTTAACCTCTGCAATGCAACCGGAAGGCGGATTTAAACAACCGTGGATATTACCTCTAGACTAATTCTGCCTTATTTATCATTTATCGGTTCATCTGATGTTGCCGTGACACACCAGTAGGACGAACTGACGGCTTTTACAACGGATATCTGAACACATTCCGAAGTGGGTGATTAATATGATGACCCAAGGTTTTTCTGATAACCAATAAAACCGGATTCCAGGTTAACCGACCGCCAAGCTCATTATGAAGAGCAGATACAAAGTTGGGCCGGTGTTGTTTTTTAAACCGCTATTATGTGGTCGAAACTCGAAACAATTATCATTCAGTACTGCGTTGCTTATCAGGTCACCTAATTCACTTTTTTGTGTAGTTGGTCCCAATTTGATAACTGGAATTTCCCCAACTTTTAATTTTTTTCAGAATGTCCATTCATCAGGTTATTTTCTTCCCGAGTGTCCTCGGCATCTATTTTTTCTTCGTGATTTTTGTCATTCAGTTGGAGGGAGTTCTTCAAGCCTTGATTTCGAACTAACCACAGACAGTGTGCGAAGCAGATCATTCATTGCTCACTGGCATGTGTCAGGTGCTTTTTTTACCGAAGATGTCTGGCCTATTTCAAGGCATAATTAATGTTTTATAGACCAGCTTGAAAACAGGCGTGATGCCAACGGAACAACATGTCAACGAGACTAAAGAGTGGAGGGGGCAAACAATAGGGGGAAAAAATAAATAACAAACGAACTGTTTTGTTTTTGTTTTTACTGTATACGTTTTGTGATTTTATGGTAGTTTTCTGGTTATTTCTGGGGGGAGGTGAGTTCTACAGACAATCCAGATAGTATGCATCATTGATGTCTGTTTTGATTCTTATCTCTCAGCGTCTTCGACCATGGATAATCCTCATCTCTTGGACCCGAAGCAGGAAGGCGGAAAGCACCACCCGAGGGCAAAATCGAAGCTAACTTCTTCATACCTCTAAGTCATAGGCTGATAACAACGTCGCTTCTTCCATCTTTGTCCAGCACGTGCAAAAAGAACACGAAAGCGTGGACGATGGGCAGGTGAACGAAATACGTGTCCAAGCCACCGAAGGTGAGGCAGAGCAATTATCTCAGTCAGAGGAAAACCATGTGCACCCAACACACCACGACACACCTCGTCGTTGCTCAACCGATGTTCCCACGAGACAGCGGGGATGCCTTGGAGACATCGGTGATAGTACATAGAAAGTCGCCGGGCATCCTTTAATCGGACAGGCATGGTCTCGCAGCCGAAGACTACGAATTGTCGCACTGAACACCCATCCCTTGAGAAAGCCGGATATAACGGCGGCCCCACAAGCTAGGGAGGTTCGCGACAGCTGCTCTGGCGTTCGCAGTTCATGATGCGGCCTCCTCTCCAACATCGTTAGGTGTGATCAGGCTCCCGATGTAAATAAAGCAATTGACTACCTCTAACTGATAACCACAAAGGCTGAGTGCAGGCTCCTGCTAGTTTACGCAGACGATATCGTGTAGCTGTTCGAAACCGCGAGCCATGCACAACGTGCACTAAACAGATTCTCGAGATCGGTTGCTCGGTTTGGCACGTGCTTTGCATCTTCAAAGTGTCAAGTGCTGTTACAGGACTGGACGACAGTAGTGTCGAACGTAACACTGGATGGGGAGGAACAAACGACTGTGGACCGTATCACTTACCTGCGTGTCGAACGATGGCAGCTCGGCAGCGGAGGTAAATACACGCACTTGTGGCGTCGGCCTGATATTCCACTGAAGTTGAAAGGTCGTGTGTATTGCCACAGTGCGCTCAGTTCTGCTGTATGGTTACGAGACATGGAGTATGCGCGTGGGACATGTTCGTCGTTGGAGGTTTTTGACCATCGATGTCTACGTAGTATTGCTAGAATTGGACGGTGTGACCGAGTGAGTAATGCAGAGGTGAGGAATCTAGTACTAGGTGCCAATTCCGAAAATAGCTTATCTCAGTGTATGAAACACTAAAATACCCTCTTTGGGTCACATGATGCGTATAGTGTCTATCAGTCCTGCTTCACGCGTTGCGTATGACGAACACTCGTCTACCATACCGTGCCCTGTTTTTCGTTCATCTCATGGATTGGAAGAAGCCATGTGAAGTTCAGCAGATGGTTTGGCAATTTCGAATGAGAAAATTCACAGCGAACTTAGGTGAAGTAGTTGTCTCATGTCCTCGTGGTTGGGGTCTGAAAGACCCGCCAACCAATTGGCTGGAGACACTGAACGATATGACAGTAAACCGTGGACAGTGGCCATCGTGTTATCATTTTCTATCGAATCAGAAAGATTAAAAAAATGCGCTTGCACAGTTAGACTGTGTTTCGTGCATTGGCTATCACAGCATTCGTATCTTTTCTCGACTGTGTAGGTCCACTCCCTTGGACATTCACTCCTTTTTAGAAAAATGTAAACTTGGGGAAAAGGCAGTGGTCTGTGAGGCGTTGCTATTTAACGCTGCATGATGATGGTGATATTGACCTGCCTTCAATTCACTGAAAACTTCGGAAGCTCTATGTATTAACCTCGATCTTGTTAGGGATTATTTTGGAAGTGAAGATCCATAGAGTAACGGTGGGAACGGGAAACCAAAATTCACAGTTTCGAATTGCGAACACCTCAGACTCAGTTTGTTCAAGTGATTACTCAAAAGCTCTTTTCTCATGAACTCCGCAGCTGTACAGTGTTCCCATGGTTTCGCAACAGTGAATGCTTCATGACGAATCACTGGAAGAACCGAGTGATGAAGGAGATTTTGCTTCGAATGGGCTTGACTGCGTTCGAAGGAGCTGACATGAACGGACGATACAGATGGACCATGTGAATCAGAATTAAAATCACACAAGCTACTGATTGATGCACTCTAAATGGTGCACCCCTAAAAGCTGTCGCAACCAATAGAAAGAAATTGAAACTGCTTCTACAGCAAAATTTGAAAACCAATAAGCACCTATCTATCATGACCTTCCGTCAAGTGGACGAAACCCACAACTTACCGTGACTTGACATGCACGACACCATTTTTGTATTGGATAGGGTTCCATTCCCACTGCTGTTATTGAGTCATCAGCTGTGTGCGTCAGTACAGACATTTCGAAAGCCTTCCGGCTAATTTCACGCAGCTGTTCTTGATGTCGGCGTTCAGATTCTTCTTGCTAAAATTGGACGTAAATATAAACTAGGCGAAACAACACATTAGACAGGACGAACCAAAAAACTCAGAAATGACAAGTGTGAGCATTGCCAGTAATCAACATGTATGGGAATTGTCAGTATTCTTGACTTTGAAGCACTTATAATAAAATTCGAGGTGAACGATAAACGTGTGATTGCAATAAACAACGAGATTCCTAACAGTGTTATTCCGGCAAATTACAGTACAATGAAGGTTAACCACGAAAATGGCAATGACAACAACAACGCAGCCATTCCTACGAATGTAACGGTAGGAATGAGTATTTGCATTTGCACTTGAGTGTAGTTGGATCACATTCCGTAGCCACAAGGGCCCGATCCAGTATGGGGAGAGGCCTGCAATCATGGTCTGGAAATTTGGAGTGATACAGACCCAAATGGGATCTCAGCAAGTCCGTTGTAGCAACGAGCTAGGAAACAGGATATCGCCATTTACCATCTGTTTTATAATCTTGTATATCGCTGTTGTTAACTCTAGCGCGTTTAGTTGGTCGCCTCGAGTCTAGTTCAATCTCACCCGATCATTCAGGCGAGAACGATCAAATGGCCCCTGACCGCTCGTCACGACAGTTTCCCTTCATTTGCTACAGTCAAACCGTTTATGTAGGTAAACACAGGATAGAGTTACTTGGCTGATTACCCCCGACTCTCGGGCGGTTCGTTTCTTTTTATCTTTGCTTAGAATGCAGCTCCTGTTCGCTTCTGAACGTGTCAAGCAAAACTAGACAGCCTTTTCAGCCTCAGAGTTGGGGCGAATGGTCGATTCCCCCACCTTGCTTCCTGGCTTGCAGTCATTCAGGTCTTTAGCCCGCGCTTCATTCGCCTGAGTGTCGAAAAGCATGTTGGAAGGCCCTCTTTACCAGAGCTCATCAATCCAAATCAAACTGACTCCAAGATGATTGCTAAAGTCATGGCGTATTCCCTTCTTGACTAGTGCGAACGGAATCCGCTCTCCGCCCCAAGCACACAGAAAGCAGGTCAGTGCTTTTATTAATGTTTCCCACCCATTCCCTCAAAATTTATTCAGACACGGTGCAGATCACTTGGACCAGCCGAATCTTCCAATTTCAATAATGGAATATTCGACTCTACCCCCGCTCACATTGAGCAGTCAAGTAACAGCTTTCAGGAATTCGCAGTTGATGAAGTAACCAGACTAGCACAGTCAATTAGGTTCCTCCGTTAAATGTTTAGCCTAACGGTCAATCCTTTCTTGGCTGGCGTGAATGGGCTCTCTATGTCCATCGCATACAAGTTTACTGACCGAATTTCGCTGTCCACTGGCGTAATGTACATCATTGCAGTGTTTAGCTACTACTATTTCTTCGGTTACCTTAACCCAGTACTTACCACGTTCTATCTGGAGGGTTGCCGCCACTTGAGATTATAGGTGCCGTCGAATGTTGTTTACCTCAGTACAGCCAGACAGATATCGTTTTGCCCTACTGTCATGGTCGATGACCATTCCAAGGTTTTTGGAACCGCAGATTTCATTCCTGCTATTAATTTTCTAAAAGAATCTGTCCTTTTCTCAAAATTTCGAAATTGACGTTATTTAAATATTGCGCGGTCGGATATTCTTATATGTCCGCGAAAAGATTCGTAAAAGCCCGTTCTGTGATTGGCTAGTCCACACATCGATCAAGGCCACCCAACAAAACTATATAAACGATAGAGCTCACTTGAATTCTCACTTGTGTTGGTGGGTCACTAATAGACGCGCGGCAGTACTCTGTGTTCGTCTTCTCTCTTCCGCTAGCGGGCTGGGCTAGCTGTTCGTATTTCGCGCCGCTTATTGTTCCGTCTGACTGCTCATTCAAGGGAACAGCAGATCTGTCCCATTCGTTTTGCGACTACGGGTCTTGAGTCTTGAGCGCGAACATTTTGTCTCCAACCTCTGTGTGTGTGTTCGTGTCCTACTAGACCACAGGCTGTGTGCTCCCGTGATATCGTGCGCCGCGAGTACTTGTGCCTTGTGCTTCAATGTGTGCACAGACCAACCAAACTCGGCAACATAACACCTACTGAGCACGAATCTTAGAAGGACCAGTGTGCTTGATGGATAAGAGATCTACGACCCCGGCCAAAACCTACTGTCAGATGAATCGCCTGCTTGATTCGACCAGAATTGGTCTTCCACATGACTGTTTGTCAAAGTCCTTAGCTCTTCCGATAGTTTCTGCTCATAGCTAGTGCGAACAACCGAATCAGACGTCACATAGCCAACTCAGTCTGTGGTTTGCGCCGATACCCATTGAGCATCAGTGAAAATCGCATGACCCAATTCGACGTACGTACAATCTCCAGTTCTGAACGGAACCCTGCCAATGGTAGTTTGTTGCGACATTGTCGATCTCATTCAGACAGCTTGCCGAATTAGAGCAGGATGCCGCTGTGCGACGCGAACTGTATCGGAAAGTTGTACTAGACAGAAACAAACGCTTGTCTGCAAAAATAGATAAAACTGTCTCCGTTGCCTTTAGGCTGAGCGAAGGCGCAGCATCCATCCAAAAAAACTACTGACCCAGTAAGTTCTTGAACTTGTGCATTAAGCTGCTGTCAACAAAGCTATCCTCTGGAATTCCCAGCGACTATAAAGTGGGATTCAGTTTAAAAGGGCACCTTCAGCTTTGCGAGCCAAGATTATTCCTACACCACGTTGACCCGCAGCGAAAGCTACTTCGTCTTCTGATGTGTCCAGGGTTTTGTCCTATAAGATACCAAGCGTGGGCAGTCGAATTGCACTACTCGATTTTTGAAGTCGCGATACTTTGATGCAACAGACACCAATCGGCAGCAAGTCTTTTGTGGGCGCCTAAAACGACTTTTGCTCGACTTGCATGACTAGTTACGTTAATGTTAGAGCTTCGAGTGGTAACCTATTCATCACTACTCATTCATCTCAAAGTAATGTGAAGAACAAGCTTCTGCAGGTTTGCCATCCAAAGCTTTGACATCGGTTGACAGACGGCCAAGGACTGAAAGTTGGGAACAGAAGATAAATTTCGAATAACTGGGGCCAGCGGCTCGTTCTTCACATTTATCTCGGTGGATGCAATAGGCGACCCGGGTCTGATTAGCATGTGGTAAGATCGATGCACTATGAAATTTTCTCTGTACCATTTCTGTGAGTGGGTGGACTGATTCGGCTAATGAGTTCAGCCACAAAAACCCTTCAACCCAATCAAGTGGATTAGTACCAGGTACTGGCGACCTTTGGATTTGTATCTCGATGTGGCAAGCGCTGCAAAGAGCTGAAACAACACCGGTGTATTTGGCAAACGGCAATCAGAAAATTGCTTTGTTTTTAGTCAGAGGCAAGCTAAACGACTACAGCCCGAAAGGCATAGACGAAATTTCCCAGAACAAATACCTTGCGCTGGATTTTTGACCGAAGCTGTTCAATATGCGTCCGTTGTTGTTCTTCCAAACTGGCAATCTTGACCTCTCGATTCAGCTCTTTAGCTCGAGCTGCAGCTCGACGAGAATGTTCCAGAAGCTCAGCACGGGAGGCAAGTTGCTGAGCGCGACTTTCCCATCGAGCCTGTAGCGCATCTAACCGAGCACGACGAGATGCTTCCAATGCTCTGCGGCGTCCCTGTTCAAAATAGCAGAGCAGAGTGCAACAAACAAGGTGAAGATTACTACAAAAAACATCACGTTATCTGATTGACAGAGACTTGTAAAAATTGGATTTCAGTAACAAACGTCGAGCAGTCACCGGAAACTGCAGTAAATGAAATGATTACATCATACCTCAACACGTCCCCAGCAAAAGAAATAACGACTATAAGTGGAACGCAGAGAATTGGACAATGGTCTAAAAGTAGTCTTTTTCCAAGTTCTTTATCGATTCAAAGTTCAAGGAAAACAAGTTAAACTGGATACAGCGAGTCACCTAGCAAGGAGGACATGGACAGACTCATCATAAGGCCCTAGGCAACTGACGGAAATTCAGGATTTAAGTGGGGACGTCAACTGAAACGTGTTGTTTGGCATTGAACTAACGAGCAAAACTAGTCTTAGGACATGTTCACGGGACAAAGTAAATCTATCAAGACAAAAGATGGGGCACCGTTTGTGCGGAAAGAGAACTAAGTGTTTGGCAATTGAATTCCAAAAGCAGCCAGTGACAATCGAACACGAGCCCGTGGATCATGGCATAGAAGTGAAACTCAGAGAATATGTTGCACCACAAACTGTCAATTTGGAGATCGTCAAGTTGATGTTCCTTATTGCACTGCCTCAGACGCACCGTTCAAAAGATGAAAACTACTCCCCACCACCGAAAAGCCACCTTCAGAGAAGGAGTACCATAAATAACGGGTGTCCTTCATCTTGAAAGCGAAAACAAACGAGGAAAAATTGGTTTACAAAATCCTTGAAGCTTTTTCTCACCTGGTACCAGTCGTGAGCCTGCAACATTTCTACTAAGATAAGGGAACTGGGTGGGCTAAAATTCAGTAAACTTCAGGGACGTTTACGCGAAAAACCAAAATTGTGCCGTAAGAGTAGGTCGGCAAGGTAAAAGTGCTCTTCTGGTAGGTTAGAGAATTTAAAGGAATGAGATTATTTCTACCTTGTCGCACTTCCCAAAACATTAACAACGGTGATCACAAATCAGGAGCGACCTCGGAAAGAGCAGTCATTCAACTTTCTTCGATTCTCTGAATGTCTGGCGAGCAAGTCTCTGGTTTACACAAAGCGATGGTCACAGAAGGAGGTATGTAGCCCACACCCACGGAGAAACGCTGAGCGTTTCAAGCATAAAACACGAATGATTAAACTACTCGGAGGATTCGCATTCGTCCTGTCTGGAAAAGTTTAGAATAAAAGGATTCACACCTTAGAGAACGGTGTCAGTAAAACTGGAGATAAATGCGCAAAAGTCCGAAGCAAAACAGGAATTGTTCCAAGAGTATGAAGCTAAGGAGCCGCGGAAACCGTCTCCGCCAAAATGTCACTGAAAAGGTCAGAGGGTTGCGGCAGGCAGAGTTAATGGGGGGGGGGTAATACTACTATGCTCCGATGAGTCAACAGAAGGAAGAATGAAATGGCAATGAGGCCAAAAGTATGAGCATATGTTGGGAGGTAACTCAAAATAAATTGTTGACCACAGCGAATCGTTCGACTTCACGCAACATAATCGAGATGTCAAAAGAATGTGCTAACCACTACAGTTCTGAACACTGAGATCTCCTAGGTTGGTAACATGACTCCTATGATGCATAACAAATAAATGGCAGAAATGGAAGAGTCAGCACTGTTGGGAAGAAGGTAAGCAGTACATAGGCAATGATCGTGTGGAGGAAATCGCAGTTCCAGCAATATGGGTTGAAGTTGGCGACTGGAAAAGTCAACATTTGTACCCTGGCAGATGGCAGCTGAATGATGAACAAATGCGCGCACACCTAATCTGAAAATACCGACCGAAAGCATAATCAAGAAACTGGAGGTGAGCGGTGTCAGAAAAATAGGATTTAAGTTTCCGTCAAAAATAGGCCAAAAGATGAAGACTGGAGAATTCGGTGACCAGAAGCGATGTTCCAGATCAGTCAGGAAATTGTAGTGAAACTAATAAGTTTCTGTTGAACTTCTGAGTCCGCAGTGTGAACGGTAGAATCCCACAGAAAAAAAAACGGGTGCAGAAGATCCTTGGGGTAAAAATCTTTCGAGTCAAAAGTGGATCAAATCCGAATGTGGCGACCTTTATATCTGTGTTTTGGGCAGCTGAAATCTAATTTGCAAACCTCACTCACTAATCCCAATTTTTCACTTAAAATATCAGTTTATCCAGTCGGTTTCGCCCGTGTACACGATTCAATTTACTAGCCTGAAAAGCATTCAGAAGATTATCTTTGATCAGTATCTTCCACAAGCTGTCACGCTTCATAACCTTCGAATTTGTGCCAAACAAGACTCCAACCGATGGTTGCGTCTAACTTGGTAAGCACAAATTGTCGCAGTACGGTTTTCAATTTGTGCACCATTAAGCTTGCACAAATGTACTGTTTGAGGCCACTATCCACCGGCACAAAATAATACTGAGAGAATGACTCAAATATCATAAGTCTGAAGAAGTCCAAAGGAGCAGAAAAATTTCAAAAGCACGAGTGCCAATGACCGCGGCACTTAGCGACGTCTGCTAGTGTCTCAAGCCATCACGTTGTGGGATATCGTACAAATAAATCCGGAAATCCGACTGCATCCACTGGAGATACTTCCATGGTTAAGGTTTTTCCACCTCTCACCCACCTTACGGATTACCGATTTCGACCTATCTCGAAACCAATTCTCACCTATGCGCAGACCAAACCCAGAGACAACTGATCTACATTCACGCGTAACATAAAATCACCCTAACCCGGTCAAATTCAACGCCCATCTGATCGGTTTGCTGTGGTTCGCAATCTGCCTTAATTAACCAGCCTCCCGAGATATATACCCGATCGAACTGTCGACCGTGCTTATACTCTAGATTTTATTCCCACTTCAGCCTCCTGCCTCCATTCAAACATTCCAATCCCTCTCTTGACTCATCAGCCCATTCTGTCATCGCATTTTCCATTAGATTCATTCGCCAAAACCCTTCACTCTCATCAAGACAGATTTTGGCGCCACAACTCAGCCGCCTGGGGAAGGTCTTCGCGGATTCTCAGCTTTCTAATCTTCGGACGATCATAGTTTTACTTTCGACGTTTCTATATGCAATTCGAAACTTTACTGATGCTGTTCTTCAACGCATAAATATTTTTATCCCACGCTTTTCCAAACCAGGTAAACTCGAATCCTCCGAGTGATTTAATCACGCATGGAATCGTATCGTACGCTTGAAGTTGTCAACATTTCGACGCTGGCACCGATCGCCCACTCCCACCTCCAGCCTCCCACTCCCGCTTCCAGTAACTTAGGGACAAGTGTTCAGCAACCATACACAGAACCTAGTAGCAGTTCGTCCGTTGCTAAGGACGCTTACTCTCATCCCCACCAGTAGGCGGACACCTTGGTCTCTCGAAAAAGCCTTTTCCCACAATTTCTGCCGCTCCAATTTCCCTCCCATTTGTAATTCCTCTGGTGATCTTGTTTGCAAACCACACAAGAAGGATGAGGGTTTTCTTGCTCGGTTTGCCTGCAACTCCACTTTACCCCATTTTTCATCTCTGGCTTATTTTACTCCCAATATCTCTCTTTTTCTACCACGAATTATCACTAGGAAGATCAGCCAAGCATTGTGTTCTCTGAACGTTTCTAAACAATTCCTGGGCGGAAGGCATTCCACACATCGTCCTCAAAATGCATGCCTCGAGTAGACTCGCCTCTTGCTTCAAATGTTTAATCTTTTCCTCAACTTTACCACTTTTCCAACCTATAGGAAACCCTCCGGCACTTATGATATTCTCAAATGTGTCGACTCGACAGACCCTAACAAATATCTTTCCATTTCCCTCCCGTGTGATACTTCGAACATACTTCAAACTGTCATCTCCGACGAACTGCGTTCGTTTCTTGAGCGCGAAGGACCACTGAGCGACTGCCACTATGGTTTTCGACTTCCCCGCTCAACGGGCCCTAGTCTCAAAGTTGACAGCCACAGAGAAATACACCTGGTGGCGCTCGACATTTCTAAGGCTTTCGGCCGAGTTTGGCAAGAAGGTTTTCTGTCCAAACTGACCATGTTCGGATCATTTCCGTCTCCCGTAGCGTAAGCGACCCATCTACATCCGAGCTGATGGGGTCCTCCAACTTCCTGTAAATTCCAGAGTTCCTCAAGGTTCAGTACCTACGCCCACCCTCGTTCTTTTATTTAATAATAATCTTTGTTTAACTACCTCCAATCCAATCCGTTCTTCTGCCGTCGGCGCCAACCTTCATCGTACTCTTCCTTACCGCACTCCTCGCCATGTAGACTCCAATATAGATCGTGATTGTTGTGTCACTTCGATCTTGAACACCACTCCCTGGGCCTCCAACAGCCATGCCACATCCAATGATCCCAAAAATCGCACTTCGTTCACTTTCCTTAGAACGTCATTCTTTCTCCACACATGTCCTTTGATTTGCCCGATTTGAGTTCCACAAACTGTTCCTCTCCCTAGCCTATCCATTGGTTATTTATTATGCTGGCCTTCCCTAACATCTGAGCTTGGTTCTCGCGCTGCGTAGAAAGTTGGTTCTGTTCTGCGCCAAGTGTTTCTTCACCCCAGCTCATCTATTACACAAAGCTCGTTTCCGCTCTGCAGATGATTACTGCAGTCACGTATAGCATGGGGCTTTGTCTACTTCCCCTTCCTGATCGGGTTCAGAGGAAGGTCATCCGGCTGGTCGATGATAATTCGCAAACATTTAATCTGCAGTCAATGGCTTATCGTCGGGCAGCTGCCTTGCTATTCCTTTTCTACCGTTATTGCTGCGGCTTTTGTTCCTCGAAACTTGCCTCAGCAGTTCCTCTTCCTGTACCTTTTTTCGCCCTTTTCGCACACAGGAAGCTAGTCCCTCTCATTCATCCGGGGTTTCCAAGCTGCGGAACACTCAGACACTTTCGGAGACGCAAAACGCATTTCAAACACTGTTACACTGTCGTTCAGATTGTCGATAAGTACCTTAGACTTATCACGGTCTTCAATCGGTTTTGTTCAGTCCAATCTGTACAATCATTAGCTTTGCACCAACGTGTCCAAGTTGTGGTTGGCGACATACAGCATCATCTGCTCAGAAAGAAAACAACGAGGAACAACGGAAGATGGACTGCAAAATGGTAAGTTGAAGAACTACACAGAAGAGGAAAGGTTCCGCATGCAAGAAGGCCACTGATTACGGCAATGAACCATATCACTTATTGTCTCTTGTCATGGTTTTGGAGAATCTCGTGGATCCCAATCGAATTAGTTAAACTGGACCTACACGAGCGAGTGCACGAGTTGAACCCTGTATGCGTTTTACCAATGTCACTGACTGGTCACCTTGAACCATCTTCCAGCAATTACCTGCCTCGCAGAACAGCACAAAACTAGGGAGACGTTCTATGGGCATGCGTAAAACATGTGCAAACCATCTTAATCGATTCTAGTTCAGTCGCAGTTCTAAAGACTGGACCCTAGGACTCGATCCATCCGTGCAGTTAAACTGTTCTTCTACGAGGATTCTTACCTTTTCCCACCTGTGTAGATCCACTATCTCTTTTCCTTGCATATTCACTCGTCTTATGGGAATATGTAATTCTGTGGAAAATGGAGCGATCAATGGGCTTGCCTTGTTGTTTAACGCTCAACAATGATGATAGTGATCCGACGACCATCTAGTGCTTGGGAATGATATGCAAGCGAGAATCATGCTGACTTTCAACTCGGTTGGGGGATAAGGTTTAGCCATCCTTTACCTGCCTCCTGGCCTATCTCGAAACCAAGTCACAACACTAAGCAGATTACATCCTGAGACAACCGATCGACCGGTATGAAAAAGACATGGCGCAATCAACTCAACCAATGCCCGTCTGATCAAGTCACCAAACCATAAATATCACCATGCAGCTGTTAGGAAAAATCTCCCACCACAACCCATCAACGTTACGTCGATACCGATAACCAAAAATATACAACGATCGCATATTACCTGCTCAAAATGACTATGTTACAGCACAGATCATACGACTGTAAAGTAAACTAGACCTCTGATACCTAACTAAATGTCAGGCCGACACCATAAACTTCTCAATTGGATAAACTTCGACCAAATCTTCTGTAAACATGACAACACACAAACGGTATGTGAATACATGGTGAAATGTAACTGCATAAATACGAAAACTTATATACTTCGCCCAACCGCATCCTTGCAAGAACAACATTGGGGTTTGGACCAATACAGTCCCGCATCAATACTTAACATTCGGAAGATGCAAAACGCTCAGACGGTGGGAAACATTTACAACTTAACTGAGTTTTCATTCAGTAGCACAACATTGTTCGTCACACACTCTTAATCAAGCAATTTACAAAGGATGAATGTGGGCAACTCTGACGTCTCCGCTGCTGGTGGTGAACTCAGATGAAAGATCACCATAAATCACGAACTCGGTTCCGATCATTCAATTACCGAGACCAGAAAAAATGAATTTTTTTGACATGTCCTGCCGTGACGAGCGGCGTGACGAAGCTGCATGATCGGCTTGGTCGAATGCGACTTCTTGACCAAGAAAAACAGATCATGGGGTCACAGAAGATGCGGTTGCGTCCCAACAACTGTCGAACACAGAGTTGTTCAAGGTGTTCCCGATCGGGTCGGAAATCAGCATGTTTCTTACCTGCATGTTAATGGAGGCTAATGCTCACGAAACGCCTGAAAGAAATACTCGTAATATTAATTTATTCGTGATTTTCAAACGAAGATTTACCAACTCTCCGGTAGATTGGCTCAGTTTGCGATTCGAACGAATTTGTCAGCGTTTGCTCCTTTGTCCGGGTCAACCTCCTCGATTTTTTAAAAACTCCAATGGCATAACTTCGCCGACATCCTTTAGTGTGAGCGCGAAGTGGCCATCCGCTGCAACACGCCTTCGCCGTTTAAAGTAACTTAACCTTCTGATAACATCCATGTCGGATGAGGGACTGGTATATACATGTTTAGCTTCGCTTGGAAGCTCGAGTGAAAGCTTCCCTGTGAGAGATGGCCAACTAAACTGTTTCTTGAGACTTTCGACCCAAAGCTCCAGACAGATGCCAAGGGTGAATCAATGTACCTTCAAATTTGATCTTATTAACATCCAGTTTTGTTGGAATGGTCGGCCGTACACCTGTACTGTTGCGATTGGATCCAAGTTCCAGCTGAAACGATTTTAATTTATTGTCATCCATGTTTTCTCCGCGTTCTATGTAAAATTTGTCTATCATATTTTTGTGTAACTTTGGCCGTTGAAGTAGGTTGCCTTCCTACTTTTCAATCGTTTACTAGGTGGAGGAAGTCCACATGCAAAAGCGAATGTTGTTACACCAACGGCGTTCCTGTCTGGAACGACGACTGCATGCTGCCGAACGTAAACGTCAGGCGGAACTCGAACGTCGGGTGCTCAAAGCGCATGACGAAGAAACCAAAGGAAGGGAGATTGCTTTTATACAGGTACATTTTCGTATGTTCCTTCTTTTCATTTGCACTTTTTAACTTATCAGTGTTTTAATGAGCGAATTAGTGCTCTTTCTTCCTACTTCGGCTGTACCGTAGTATCGCTCAGCACGCGGCGTTCAAATTTGCCTTGCATTCGCAGGATTCGATGTCCAGGGGAATCGGAAGGAGGAGGAATATTTTTATGTGTAACGCCGTACTGTTAATTTTCGAATCCGAAATGTGAATTTGACGGGTGGTGGTCACGTGGATTAAGCATCTTTTAGCAGAAAGATCAACGGTTCAAATCCCATATCCGCTGGTCACTTTGGTAGTGGACTGGAACTCGCTGTCATCCAGATGGTTAGCATACCTGATCTAGTGGTACCTTGTGTGGCTTTATGCCACTGCACGTTTCAGGATCAAGGCTGCCACCTCCCTCTTCTCCTTGTGTAGTATCCTCTAAGGACAAGGGCACACGTCCTTTCCACCACACTCATTTTTCAAACATATTATAGAAAACATCAACGTCATTTGCTACGTTTTCACTGTACGATCTCAAATACATGCTTGACACTAATAAAACAGCATCGCCTAAGGCGTTTGTCACTTTAGGGTTATAGCCAGAAACCGCGGACGCTGAACCTAATTAACCCGTGTTTGTTTAACCAGAATGATAACAAGCGGCTAATGGTTTTTGGTTTGCGATTTAGTTTCTTCTTTTTTCAGGTTATTCAATCTTATTTCTGTACTAGAAATCCCAAAGGTATGTTGCCTAGCGCGAAGGCATACGTGGTTGGTTGTGAAGAATTTCGTTGTTTCTGCTTAAAATTGGCAAATAGTAATAGATTTATCTTCTCAGTAGTATATTTCGCATGCGGATGGATGGACAGAATTTCTCCGGAATCACCATGTGATTCTTAAATGGACTTACCATTCACGGTCCTGACGATTCAAATGAGATTCTAGTGGGAAACTAAGACAGGAGCGTACTAGTATAGGGGTGGTTGGACAGAATGACACGGGGCACGCATACCTGAAGAGCGATAATTACCGCGAAACCGGTCCTGTGCTTACGCGGGAATTTCGTCCATTCATCCGTATGCGAAATATACTACTGAGAGGAAAAACCAATACTTCAGGCCTTGTGCTTCTTTCTGAAGGTTTGCCTAGCCTGACCGATGAAAATCTTCCCACGAATTACCATGTGATTCCCAAATGGACTTGCCATCTATACACGCTTCTAACGATTCAAATGAGATTCTAGTGAGTACTTGATTTTATTGTGAATAATATAATGTTAATAACACCGCGTTGTTGGTAGATGTAATGTGCCAACTTTTCGACTGCCGTGGGTAGTCTTTCTCAAGGCAAGTTTTATCCACGGCAGTCGAAACGTTGGCACATTACATCTACCAACAACGCTGTGTTATTACCATTATATCATTCACAATTAAAGCCAATACATGGTGCATCGATTTTTCGATACACTCCTTGCGTCACTTGGTCATGATAGTAGTTTATTTATTTTTCAAAACCGTGAGCCTGTGAATTCACGAGACGTGCTTCTGAGGTCATTATGTCTAAGTGATAACATCATCGGGTTTGATCTTAGCCCAAATGACAGCAGTAACTGACTTCTACAAACTCCAAGAATGTGTTATGTTTGTCATCAATGGAGCACATTGCTAATATCTGTTGGATCTGTGAGTATTACACTTTCAGTACTCGTTGTTCTGTACTGATCATTATCGTTATTCTTGAACATGGTGATTTGTTCATGTTGTTGCCATTCAGAAGCGATCATTTTGAAGGCGAAGGCATTCGGCAGGCTAGTGGAAAGCGGAAAGCTACTGACCCTCTCTCCCTCCCCCCCCCCCCCCGAAAGACTAATGGTTAAGAAAGACCTTCATAAACGATGGTTTACTTTTGAGTCACTAATTTAGAACACTAATGTACCAATACGTTAAAAAATTCCCCTCATATTCGAATCCATTACTGAAGAACAAAAGTATTAGGTCTTTCTCAGCTAGTTTCTATGGAGGAAAATGCGCTTTTTTTCCTATTGCTTTGATTATTTTGTAAAGCTCAGCACGGTGGGCCTTGTTTGATCGTAAAGCAACTTCGACCTGCTGGCTCGATGTTTTGTTGTCTCCTCTGGAGGGTCATGGTTTCACTTTATTCGGTGCTGCTTTTCTGAGGTTTTTCATTAACATGGATCTCCTTTTGAGCATGTGAATCCGTGGCTAAGATTCCCCTAGTAGAACATGCTTTTCAGTCGAACATGCATACTTTGTTGCATGAATTGGCTACTGAGTGAGCCTTCTCAGACGTCCAACGTCAGCTTCCGTGTGGCTATTTCGAGGACAACTTTCCGTCGGCAAAGCTGCTTGTTTTATTCCAGCCTAAATTGAGGTGCTGTGAAAACCTAGGGATATGGAGGTTCCACCACAAAAGCCGTTTGCATCAGTTTTCCGGTTTGTTTCATGCTGGTTGTTCATAGTTCGAAATCAGGCTAGTTTATTTATGAGTTGTGTTCAGCGACATTCCTTGTGATACCGCCACCTGTCAACCTTGTTTTTTTGTCACTTTCATTACCTATTCTGTGAAAATGTAGACACTTGAAGCTGAACAGAAACAACACAGTATTTTAACCAAACACGAAGAAAGTCAAGCGCGATTGCACGAACTTGCGGCTGAGCGTCGTCGAAGACTTGAGGAGAAGTTGTGTCGTGAGGAAGCTGCAAAAGTGAGTGATTTCAGTTATATTGTAAACATGCTTACAAGCAGTGAGCTCTCGTTTTAGTTGAATTCTCTGAGAAAAATAGATTGAAATGAATAATATATCTGATAACACTTGTGATTGGTGTATGAAAATGAAATGAAGCCACCGCTGAAATTAAGATGGTAGTTCTCTTTTTCAACTGTGTTTATCACCCAATATCCGAATCAGGCAAATCTTCAGTTGGAACTTTTCTTGAGGAAATATGGCGAAATTCAGATCGAGTAGATGAGTATCCATAGTAAATCAGTCTTCCTTGACCTGAAAACGGCATTGCACTCAGTCAATCGTGTAGCTTCGTCACGCCGCTCGTCACGGCAGGACATGTCAAAAAAATTCATTTTTTCTG
>LUCM01001970.1:35596-46262 GCA_008360955.1 Fasciolopsis buskii | reverse complement strand
AAATTAATGTGGCTTGCAGTTTACAATATAAAAGCGTTCAATAGAACGCCGTGTCAAAGCTTTGTGTTACAGTTAGATTTCAAGTGGAAAGTCAGCAGAATTTTTACGCAGAGATCAGCTCCAACTAAGTAGTCCAGAAAAATTGGCAAATTCATTTGACCAGGAAAAAGCTCTAAAGCTGTTAAGACTACTACAAAAACACCCTAGTTGACTTAAAAAAACTAAAAGAGGACTCACAGCGAGGAGCGGTGTAACGTTTCATCTGTAACGGATATCGAAAACGGCGGTAACCACACCTTTTGGACCCCTCGAGTTAGTCAGGATGCCCTTCGGGCTTGGCAATGCGGCCCATACCTCCTAAGAGTTTGTACAAGGGGTCACACGTGGTTCAGAGAACATGGATATGTACCTAGACGATGTCCTAGTAGCTAGCCCCTCGGAGGAGCAGCGTCATGCTTACCCAGGTGCTCTTTCGACGGCCTCAACAAACATGGCGTAACGAATGTTTCAAAATATGATCTTGGAAAACCCAGTATCACCTTCTCAGGGCGTATCGTCTCGCCCGCCGGTACAGGTCTACTGCCAGATAAGGTCACTGCCAATCAGAACTACCTCATTCTTATCGTCAAATGCGACAATTTTTCGGCTTTGTTGACTTCTATCGGCGTTTCATTCCTAATTGCCCATAAATATTTACCTTTTACGGATCTGTTACGGGAATTTAAGCATAAGTTCGAATTCTCCGAGGCTGTGAAACAAGCGTTCATTTCCATTAGGGACGTTATCACCAAAATAGCACTGTTCAAACATCCCGACCCTGCAGCACCCATATTTCTGATAACCGATGCCTAAAACACTGCAGTCGGAGCTTTACTTCAGCAATGCACCCACAGTTTTTGGAAGCCTTCAGAATGTCTTTCAAAGCGGCTGCAGTCGGCGGAGTCTATATATAGCACGTTTGGCAGGGAGTTACTCGCCGTCTATCTATCTGTCTGACACTTCAGGCACTCATTGGGGGTCGCTCATTCAAGTTGTTTACAGATCACAAATCGCTGTTATACGCATCGCATTCAGCCTCTGACCGGTACTCGCCGCTCGAGATCCGCCATTTAGACTTTGTTTCACAGTTCACTGTGGACATACGACATGTCTCTGGGGCAGATAACGCAGCCGCTGATGCACTTTCTCTGATGAACCAGCTTCGTTCACCTCCAACACTGAGCATCAACCTCGATGCCATGGCACAGGCCCAAGTGATGGATCCTGACATCGACGGACTTTGACGAGACAGCTACTCACAGTTAGTACCTATCACAGCGTCACAGAGTACAATTTTTTGCTACCTATCGCATGGTCATCCAAGGCCGGTAGTGCCAGCAGCTCAACGTCACACTACATTTCTGGCGTTATGCCACCTCGCCCATTCGAGGGTGGCTGCTTCACTGAGGCTAGTGACCGAGCGTTTTGTGTGGTTCAACGTTAAACGTGACATGCGCCTGCCTGCAACGCAAGAGAGTGAAAGTCTATCGGCATACACAAGCTCCATTAGCTAGGTGCCCCGAACCCGAGACACGCTTTCACCACGCACACTTCAATCCCGTAGTAGCTCTCCCGCTGTCTCACACCTGTCTACATACTCATCTGTGTAGATCGCTTTACTCACTGGTCACAAGCCATACCAATTCTTTGCCCTACTCTAGAAGACGCCGCAAAAGCCCTCTTGGCAGTTTGGGCAGGCATACTTGGTTGCCCCGCTGTGGTGGCCAGCGATCGTGGCTCATATTTCGACGGAGCGCTTTCAACTATGATTAAAGCACTTAGATGTAAGCCTAGTAAAACAACAGCCTTCCACCTGCAAGCCAACGGTGTGGTAGAAAGATTTTAGTGGTGGCTAAAAGCCGCTTCGCGAGCCGGTGGCCAACCCACTCTGGGGCGAAATACCCCCGTTAGCTCTTTTAAGTCTTTAGAGTTCTGTTAAATAAGAAATGCTTACTACACTAAGCGAGCTTGTGTTTGGCTGCACGTTCTGTCGCCCTGGGGAGCTGATGTTTCCATGGAGACCCAGGTACTTCAACTAAGGTGACCATGGAAAACGTCTCGCACAATGTTCAATAATCCGCGAATGGGCCGTTTGCGATGACTTTTCTTAGCGGAGGCCGGGAAACAAATTTAACGTGGGTCTTTCTTTTTATCGCTTTGGCTGATTTCCATATGGACTTCTACTGAATTATTTTCCGGCAGCAGCATCCAGAGAGACCACCCCAAGGGTTCAGTTTGATTCATCAGAGTTTATATATAGAAACAAAGGCGCATGCACAGGGAATCCCTTGGAAACGAAAGCAGATGAGAAAGTACTAATACCAAGGCCATATATTTATTTGGCGCGGCTCCATGCGCTCTATTATTTGTCCACGCACTGCCATCTGTTTACAATCGCAATCTAGCTGCGAAGAAACGGGGCGAAAATTTACCTCTGTGAGCAGTGCCGTCTGCGTACTAACTACAAAAGAATTTACATACGTACACCAATAAGCCGCCTAACGGATGGGCCAAGAACATTGCGCTGTTTCCTAAACCCATTCGTGTCTCATTTTCATTACGATTAAGAACTTCTGAGATAATACTGTGCCCCGGGACCATTTTTCCGACTTGTAGCCTTGAGATCACCGGTTTTCCGCCCAGCTTCAAGGTTATATCACGAAAATATATTTCTTTGCCAGGATGAAGGATTTAGAATGTAAAAATTGGACATGTTCTGCCCAATGTTTATTTTCTTTTCGTAGTGGCTTGCTTTCACCAAGCAAAAGTCAAAATTACAGGCCCTGAGCCTCCTTCCTAAGCCGTAAACATTGACGACTGCGCAACTTCCACCTTTCCATTCTTAGCGTCAAATTCAAGAAGTTCAGCTCTGCAGTGACATTTAGGTGGTAACTAGAGGCTCATTAACTTCAATTCACATTTCATTCACGATGTTACTGAGCTCCGCGCTTAGCTCGATGGCAATCCCGCCAATCTAGGCGCGTGGACGAGAATCCCGAAGGAAGTGATTTTCGTATCCTCCGTGCGCGCTCGCCTGGTGAATCACTAACAACTTTTAGCAAAACTGCAGTCAGAAAAGTCACTTCTCAGGGCATTCAGTAATAAATTTATGATATTGGTGTGGGTCGCCTTGTCGTTGCATTTTACCAGCAATCTTGCAGTCTTTGTCGGTGTCATTGCAGTCCTGAGGAGCAATTGGTTATCCATGCCCCAAGCGTTAACGATTAGTCTCACGTTCTGGAGATTCTTCCTTTGCTGATGTTTCTTTCATCTGAAATTGTTTGTCATCATTTCTATGATTTCAAAGAAACCTCAACAAAATATTTTCGTTTGCTTGTCCTCCTTTCTTTGACCTTCAGAGATTGGTCCATATCAGCTTTTATAGAATAAACGAGGAGGCTGAGCTTAGTTTTTCGAACTCCAGAGGCAATTTCAAAACGTCTGCTGAGACTTACTTCGATTTTAACTCTAAATTAGTACCCGACGCTCCGAGTTTATTCCTGACAAAGTTTTAAAACCGTCTTAATGGACTTCTCATGGGGATTCGTAAGCAAAGCGGAGAATAGTGGCCCAAGCAAATGCATCCAGATTTGGACCAGCGCCTGAGTGCCCGGCGGTTGTAACTTGAACGATTTTTTAAACGCGGGGTTGTGCTTGATTTTCCAGTAGCAATAACGCTGGGCCAATATATCTAACCAATCTTCTTCAAAGCTGGACTCTGGGAAAAACCAGATTGGTCTTCTATAATGCAAAACATGCAGGTGTGCCTAAAGAAAGTTGTTACAGGCCCGTCTGTGCCGTCAGACTATGTGTAATAAGCCGAATTAAAAGTCCTAATCAGAGTGTATTTGGTCAGAAGTTCAAAGCTAATTTTGCCCAATACTACAATTCTTGCCTTCCGGATAGCTCCTGGAAACCTCAAAGAAGCGCGCAGCCCAGTTTGATTTAAAACCCATAGTGGGAATAAGAAAACTTCGCAAATTAATTGGCACAACTATGGGGTTGCAAATAATAAATATTGCAGTCATACACTAGCCAGTGATCCCTAACTATACACCGGAAAATGACTCCCGGTGTTTTAATTAAAATAATAAGTCCGTAACATAGTTGCCTTAAAATCTAACATGGTGGTGGCATCTCAAACTCTGCCATTTTTGTCACTTTTGGTAATATCAGTGGTGACCCACCTATTGTGGTTGTTATGCTCCAGGCAAACATGGTACACGATGGGAAAATTTTGGTCAAAATTAAAATTTTTACACATTTCAATAAGAGCTTATTTAACATTCTCATTGGTAAAGAGAACAGGATCCTTTTCGGGGCTACGTCGAGCAAATAAGCCTGCAAAAACAGGTAGTTTAAAAGTGCGCATGAATGAGCGAAGAAAAAACGTGAATTGCAGTTATTAGTTTGACGTAAGTTGTATAATGAGGGATAAAATTGCCAAGAATGCAATTACAAGGTCAACCGCTTGCGTCAAATATATTAGAACTGCACCATCTTCATAACGCTGAGGGGTTTTACGTTTGGAACTGTGTCCATTGGATTTAACGGTTACAGAAACAACCAGTATCATTTAATGGGCGCAAATATACAAACTATTTGCATCAAGTTTTGGTAAATGCATGAGTGTTTTCCAACCAAACTGATATTATCAGAGCACCAGTATGCTTACACGGAACCGTTCACTATATCGGAAGAAGCGGCATATGGAATCCATCCTAAACCTTCAAAGTTAGTGTCGCCTTTTGAGCGAATGGACAAGAATGACCTCCATTTTGATGTCGGGCTAAGCAGTCTCTAGAATGCTTGTTCTGCAACTGCCACTTTTACGAAATGCGGTTCCAAATTACGTGCATGAATGAAACCTCTCGGAAACACAAGGAACGATCCCACGGGAACAGAAAATAATTCATTCAAAATGTCTGTCAAACACTGCACAAAGAAAAATGTTCTGCATTTTGCCTTCATTGCATTTTCTAGCTGAGCTGTCAAACTCAAAACACTGAAAAAAGGCATCAGCATTGGCCGTCTCAAAATAGCGATATAGATCAAGCATGCTTCCCACCAAGGCTGGTGCGCAACAATATCGACCTAAGCCTTCAAGTTTCGCGGTTGCACAATGAAATGGGACGGACCAGATGATACTTTAAATGAGCATTTACACAGAAACAAAGCTCAAAATTTGGAAATCTAGACTATAACGTCAAGGAGAAGGAAAAACAAAAACGTAAGCAAATGTTTATTGGTAACCGTCATCAAAAGTCAGAAGTCACGTGAGCTCGACCGTGTTGTGATTAGCTGGGGTGGCTTGGTCAAAATGGTGTACAAGCAATGACAGAGCAAGAGTTTACGAATTTTCGTAGTCAAATAAAAATCAACAAAAACGAAATATTCGAAAAACTGCAGAATTTAGAATATCTTACAGAGTCTAGGTAGTGAGAAAATTAAAACTTGCTACAATAGAAAGCTAGAGGGTCACCCTCCTCAACACTTGAAGCTAAGTTTTGCAATGGAACATCTGTGCCAGCATCTAATTAGCCTAAATCAGCTCCAGCTTTTATGCAAGTAGCTATTGAAGGCATATCCAAAGTGCTATCGATAGCAGTAATAACCATAACTTGAACGGCGAGAACGTGCAGATTAAGGGGTACAAAGATGAATTCAAGGCCCCAGTCCCAAGTTAAGCCTACTTGGAAAAACCCGTAGCCCACTTTTAACCCACCGCAGAAATGAGTATTACGACGACCAACACAAACAAAGGACGATTTACTGGAGAAAATTACGATAAATTGTGACTGGTGACAAAATTCCTCACTTATAAGCAGAGATTTTTGTCGGTGCGCACATATGATTTAGTTCCTTTACTCAGACTTGATTTGAACATGTTTGCATGGATGTATATCCGCTTCATCCAAACTCCATTTTCTTCTTGCGGACAAGTATGTAAACGTAATTTATTACTTGTGTACATGCTGATCAACTATCACGTGCATGCGCTCAATGATTATGCGTTTGCATGGATTATGCCGTTTCCAACTGTGCTTTTATGCATGCAAAAATAAACAAATTATTTGAGTTGGTTGTGACTGTTCATACACGTTTTGCATTGCCCAAATACATTATATCGTGCAAAAGGTATGTTCAGAAGCATGCTTACATAAATAAACTTGGGTATTTGTATCTGATTCTGGTACATGCACCAATGATAACGAAGGCTCATGAATATGTTGCACGCAGTAGAGGACAACTATATGACCTAGATAAATCTTGGCCACCTTAATATTTTTCTTCTTCACGTATGAAAGTAAAAACAACAACCCCGTTGTAGCTTAGTCTAAGATTATTACGTTCAATATATGACAGGGCAAGAAACTTTATTGCATTTGCGTTAGTGTTATTATAGTCCTCATCAATCTGTTGGGGCTTCATTGTCACGCAGGCTATGTGAGTGATTATGCCATGCTTGGAGGGTGCACCAAAGGAGGAACCCAGACTATCAAGATGATCACGAGTACTGTTTTGCGTGAGCGCGTCGGATAGCGTCGATGTCTAGGTTGCATTGAAAATGTAAGCACAGTAGCTTAATGATCGATCTGGAACCAAGATCACGGCAAAAGTTCCGACGAGTTAAGTTACGGCCAACTCACGGTGTGGAAAGACAGTCCGAAACAATGAAGAGGAGGAAAAGGTAGTCTGGAACGTGTTCCAGCTGAGGGATTAGGGTGAATGAAAAAAGGAAATAAATGGCTAAACAATGGGATCAGCATTTATTGGAGTGAGTGGGAAAACGAGGGTGACATCTCCATAACATTAACATGTCTATGTTTTGGCAGATTTGGGCCTGGATGTGTCCGAAGGTTTAAACTATTTCATTTTCTTAGCACGCAGCGAGGGTTGAGCCTTCGTATTGAAGGGGTAAAACTAATCTATGTAGCCCTTATGCTCTTTCAGTTGAAGCATATGGGACACAGGGGATAATTAGAAATAGGGGGAATGGTTGTAGCTAGGGCATCAGATAACCCAGTAAATGCGATCTGCCCGGAGTTGAGATTCTCATCTGGCCCCTGGAAATTGCAATGAAAACAGAAAGGTTAATGAAGAGATAAGAATTCAGAGGGTAACGGCAAGGTGGGAAAGTAAGAAAGAAAAGTAAAACAGAATCGGCCAGCTTTACCCTTTACTACAGCTGTGCCCTCTCTGTACTCCTTTTGCTCCTGCTAACTTTTTTGCCCCTATATGACCTATTTCCCGGAAACCACAAGACCCCAAATTTTAGGGTAAATTCTCTGTAGTTCCTTTCTCTAACTCAAAGTAAGACAACTGATGTTGTTAGCACCCAGAAACTATAACGATTTCATCCTGGTAATATAAACTTCGTTAATTGGCAGCGGCTCTCTCCCTGTTTTATTTTGCTGGTTATATCGCCTAATACACCAATAGATCAAATCTTGGATGTGGTTGACTGGCTTTTGCATAGAAGCCCCACAGAGCACAAACCCCCTAACATCCACTGCCAGTCCCTATCCCTGACGACTTCTGACGGAACCTTAAATACTCCAGATCTCACCCCACATAGGGTGCGTATACCGGCCTTAAATGTGAATATATCTGATATCTGTTGTTTCACCAAGGCCTACTCTACAGCTCTTTTTCCCCTTCAGCACTAGAATAACTGCAAGTAACTTCAATGCTCCTAAAGTCCGTCGGTCTCTCCTATGGGCCCCACCAACCTTACTACAATTTTCCCTCGAAACGCACAATGAAAGATAGACTCAGCACTTGGCCAGGCCCACCAGGCTTCGTAATACACTGGACCTAGTGTTCGCGCATAGTGGGCCTAATTTTGAAGCTTCAGTTATAAAACACTTCCCTTGGGGTGGAAATAACCTGGTAACTCTTGGCCTGTCCTTCAGAGTTATATTCTGTCCACCAAAACATAATGGAAATGTTTTCTCCAGTTCTTATCCGTCGAAGCAATGAGACGAAAACCCTGAGACTCTTATAATCCTTCAGCGGTTCAGACTTTTCTATAGCCCGACCTGCATAATTTGGTGGACAATATTCACGCTTTGCTTCCATTTACAATTAATCGTTTACCTACCCCAAACATGCAAGATAAATCCAAGCCTTGGTCATCTTCCTCAATTCTGTCAGCTTCAAATAATTGCCTTGGGGCCCAGGGAACCTTTAGTAAAATTCAAGACTCACCGCTTTTGTTGCAAGCCAACCATGTGCAACGAGAACCCATTACTACAACTGAATTGACGATCATAATGTAAGAAATGTCAGCACTTTGACCGCCCAACCCAGTTCAGTGCATTCACGTTTCTGAGGCTCGCCGGCGGCCTAACTTATCGGCCATTCCGAATTTCATCATCTTCAACCAGTTGAACGAAGAGTTCCTTCTGGATATGGCGGAAAGATTTATACCACGTTTTCTTCTACGTCCATCACCGACAGTCTGCCATACTTTGAAATCCACCAAAAACTGACCCCGGATAGGTCAGCTTCCATCTTATTCGACTTTGGTGGCCTCACGACAATGATGAATTATGCCAAGGCATAGTTCAGGCATGGATGTAATGATATAAACCCAGCCCTATTTCACATCGCCAGCCCAGAACTTCCTACGCTCTTTGCAAACCTGATCTCGCCCTCCATTGATCAAGCTATTCCTGTATCACAAAGGAAGAAGCCCTTCATTGTTCCACTCCACGAAAAGGGTTCTTTGCTTGACTCTGAGAATTATCGCCTCAGTAACCTCGCCCCAGTTTCATTCAGGATCATTAATGTTATTAATGAACAATTAATAAACATCCCAAATACTCACAATGCTAGCAATTCTTTCCAACATAGATTCGGGTAGCCGATGTTGCCTCAATTATCAGTCTCACTTCTGGAACCTAGCTACCCAGAGTGCTGACACCCACGGGCCGATGCTCCTAATCGTTGAAGGGGCGACAAAAGCCTTCGGCGGCTTCAGCTCTTGACTTCTGGCCAAAATCAGAAAGGCCGGAATGAAAAACTCAATCTTAGCCTTGTTGTTATCTCATCTTTCTGATGGCTTTCACGTCGTTGATTTTGACGACCGTTTAGCCTATTCCCATGTTGTTCCCAGTGGGCTCATTCCGGGTAGTGCCAGTGGTCCCCATCTATTCCTGCCGTATATTAACGAAATATCTGAGGCTATTCATCACGGAACACCACTCCCGCCTGTGGACAAAATTAAAGTAGTTTACTGTTTCGAAACTAGCGCACTAAAGTTAGCTCATATATGTAAATGTGGGTGCAACGTGCATCCACACATGGCATAACAAGTGGTCTGTGAACGTCTCTGCCAACGTAAGTTCTATACTAAAATGTGTGACGTTCCCCTGGGCTCATTCTCCCTAAATCGCATAAACATTTCCGTAGCACACAGCCAAAAATTTAGGGCTCCAGTACTTTTGCCGTTTTACCTCCCGGGAACAAGCAAACCATCAAACCGCCGTAGTTAATAGAATCGCCGTAATGATCCGGAGGACGCTTCTCACTCATGTTTGCAGATCCTATCCCGTATATTTTTCGGGTATGCTTTCGCACACACGTGTAGTTGACCGGCTAGCAATTCCGGATATGAAGCAGCCGTTTACTAGAAACCTCCCTGCTGTCCCCTATTACCGAAGCCGCGGAGCTAGATGCGAATTTCTCGGTCCTAATTCATTGAGGCTTCCTTGTATCAAATTAAATCTTAGCTTTCTTTCGAATCCTTTACCTGATAATCCTGTCTGCCATAAACATTATGCATGACGCCACTGGTACCCGTAATCACCTGGAGGTGAATATAACGAGTTAAGAATCACCCGACTAAGCCTCCAAAAGTTAAATTAAGACCTCGACGTTTGTTTATTCAATTCAATTCCTCATTTTTCATCACAAATTTCAGTTTTTCTATTTGCGCTAGCTATTTCAAAGCGGCTGCGTCTAAATTCCAACATCCGCAGTCAGAACCGAACCCCAGCTAAGGACGCCGTTTGCATTCTATCCTTCTAATTCCTCAGTCATTTGGCCAACTGTAGAATGGGCTATATACCTGTTTGTCTCTATCTCAGCCTCCGGTTCACCGATCAGCATAACCTCAAGTTGGAACCTAAGTCAGCGTAGAACTCTCCAATATGTTATAGACCCTGCATCCATAAAGGCCAAATCCTTAGAGTATATTAGGGTAAAAGTATGAGTGCTCATGTTTCGCCTGAACTTGTCAACGCCTGTAACTGCTCACGACTTCCATAGAGGAATCATATTACAGTATCCGCCAACTACCCGCGAACTTACCCTGGCATCTAAACCATTATACGTTCATTCACGTCCACCTAATTCCCTTTCGATCGCTTCGCCCGCTTTAGCCGATTGGGAGAACTGGCATATTATTGGGGATGTTGCTGGGAGGAAGGCATCCTCGCAAATCCCGCACATGCTGACTTGACAATGCCATATCACTGTACTGATCTTCTCGCTGCCTACACAGACCGGTCATCTCCCTTCACTAGGCTTTGGAGGGGAAGGATTACAAAACCAACTAGTCCTTACAACGGGTTCTCCTTCCCGGAACCTGAGACCGTCATGCCCCCAACCCTCATGGGCT
>LUCM01001970.1:18568-33916 GCA_008360955.1 Fasciolopsis buskii | reverse complement strand
TCCCGTGGCAAATCCTGTCCTGGCCACCAGCCATCCGCTACCCATTTCACTTGTGCTCTTTACTGGCGATTGGATGTGGTTAATATCGGCAGTAGATCATATGATCAGTTGTAATTGACTCCCTGTAGCATGTACACCAGGCCTGTAGACCGGAAGACTTCCAGAGACAGAACAAATAGTGGCTTTATTCCCTAACCATTGAGCTAGCAATCCTATCAGACCACTGTAATCTGCATCTGCGAAGATGTCAGAAGACGAAAGAGGAACGCGCTGCAAGTAAGGACCATGAATCGTAAGGGCTGACTGAGCCATATACCTTATAGTGAGCAAGCAGACGGCGTTCGTTGCACACATTCCGTCCACGGAAACGTACCTCCTGCGTCATAAATCCAGTGACAATTTCTCATTAAATTCCATTGTCTCTCCTTCCACGGTTCCTCATACAATTTCGTCCCGTGAATAGTTTCATGCAAATTTGACGTTTTCCCACTGTTTCACCCTCAGCATTTTGACTCCTAAATTTTGTTAATTACGACTCTCAACCCACCCCATTTGATATCTACTGCGGTTTTGATTCATCTCTGTCCTGGTACCACATTGATATTGATCTTCATCTTCGTCAAATAACCCAATTTATTTTTGAGGAACGGGCCAAATGACGACACCCACTGTTGCTTTCTAGCCAAATTTTGCGCCTGCAATACGCACCTTTGATGCGTTTAAACCTGGATTGACTCGCAGTGCGCGACTAATAGTCAGCCTCAAATAGTTTTGGCGAAGGATTACCTAGAATTGATTTAAAAGCTGGGAAACTCGTTTTGACCTTTTGGCATTGCTATTTATGTTCATGAGAGAACAATCACACTGTATGTTCACGACTGAATTTTGTTTTCCATGTGTAAATTTGATCTTGCCTTGCGCATGCCTCTCGGATGTCGAGAAATATCCGCATTATTATTGTTATTATTATTATTATTAATATTATTATTATTATTATACATCCCACTTTTGTTTTCATGGTCGAAGAACCACGCTAAATGATCGCATTGATGTTGACTCAAATTTCTCTTGCCAGCCTCCTACCCTAATAAAATAGTGGCTTTCCTTCTTTGAGTCCCATCACGTCATCCACTATCGTTAGTCACATACTGCACCAGTAATTTTCGACATTACTGTTCTTCCAAATCCTATCCTTCGCACGGTAACTTTTCTTGCACGACGGGAGTAATTGGTTCCGAATGTATCTATGCACCTTGCTGTTCATTACTTGACTCCGAAATACTCCCCTTTTTACTCACATACTCAGCCTGTTCACACGCTTGATCGGCCTGTTCATCTATTTACGCACAAACAAAGGTCGGGATTCACCAAAAGCGCTGGCCACCACCTCGATATGTTTGCTTTCTAATGCCTGTACTCTTACTTTCCTTCTATGACCTGTCCGCACGATTGATCGCTCCCCATGGTGCAGCTGGAAGCAAGGCCAAGCCGATGGTCGTCCTATTTTTTCCCAGGCGTTCAATTCTGCTTGTACGTTAACAATTACTTCATACACTTGCTACTTTGGTTTCAGCTCAATGATATTATGCACTCCTGGAACCCAGATGTAATGCTTGTCCGACCTGCACCACATCCGCATTCTCTCCTCATCGGCCTTATCACTAAAGCGCTTTGGCCAGCGAATATGGGCAAAAAGTCCGGTGGCAGCGGCGTGCAAGTACAACTAGCACGGCAGACCGCATATCATCCACAATTTACCACAATCAACTAGTCCCTGACATTTGGCTATTAGTTCTGCCGGAGTCCGTCCATCGGACTACACTTTCCGCCACGTGAAACCTCCAAACTTCTCTTGCTTGCTTTTTGTCTTTTTTTCCGCCACACGTCATCCACTCTGCCCGATCCAGTTCGAATTTATTTCCATCAGAAGGGTACCCTCATCTGTGGAGAAATTTGCTCATGTCGCTGAGGGTCCACGCCCATCTATTGCATGAATATTTTAACCTATGGGAATAGCGCAAGAAGTGTCTAAACGCTACTGATTAGAGGTCCCCGCAGACTCAAATATCCCATGCATGGACTAGTTAACATTCGTGGTTTTTTTGACTAGATATGAACCAAGAAGTATGCCATTTATTTGCTCTTAGGTCTTGTACTTCTTGCCCGTGAATGTTTTTGTCCCCTTTTTCATCGCTGCAGTTGTTGCACGTTATGACCGTGAACAATGCATTTGTCTAGGAGGAAATTTACTATTGTTATTATGATTCGTAAAAGGTGTTTTTCGGGCAACTTTACTTGCCTCAGACCGCGCTCCATTTTGCTTGTCTCCTCTCTAAGGTAACTGCAGCATTATTCGCACTGCGTGTGCCTTCTGAACTTACCTCAAAATTGTTGTCTGCATTTTATTTATTCCCGATAACTCTGAAGATAGCTCAGTTAGTCTCGCCATTGAATTTTTTCATTTAGACCTTCATGGCAAATTCAAAAATTTATGACGGATAAACCTATAATTATTTGAATTACATCCCAAGGGCTAGAGAAACCATCAAGCTTATAGAAAAGTGGTGCAAGTGATGGTAACTAGCCAAGAGCCCATGAAATTCATGTTAAATTGCCCCTTAATGACTGATAACTGCTGGGACAAACTTTTCTCTATGTGTGACGCCAATCATATATCATTGTAAGTACGACGCTTCGCCAGCCTTCGTGCAAAGAAAGTGAATTTAAATTCCTGGTATACGGTAAACAGACAATCAAACTTTGAACGTACATCTATCTGCAACCGAAAACGCTTCAACAGCCCGTGCGAGGCAATCGACGCCGACCACTGACTGACAGCAAGCCAAACTAATTAAAATCTGCTTAAATGAATTGACAAAAACATTTCACTTCCACCAACTAGGACTGCCGTTGTAAACTTCGACACGCCCAAAATTTTTTGCTATAAAGTGAAAGTCGTCCCGGTTCGGCAATGGGAGTATTAGGCTACCGTCAGTAGTCCAGTAATCTGGGTGAACATCTCTTGTACCCCACCCATTAAATCGTTGCAGCTCGCCTGAAATGCTCAATCCAACCTACAATTCTTAACCCATTCACCGTAAGCTGTACTAAGATGAACGATTAGGCGACGAGATATTGGGTGCCCGACCTTCGGACGTTCAGGAGATGCCCCAGCGTCCCCTTGTGGTGACGGACTGTATGCTTGACTAGCAATTTTGTATCTCAGAGTCACCACCGCATGGGTAACGAGTAAAGTAAAACTGACACCTGTAACCCTCTGCCGACTAACACAGTTTAAGTTTTACTAAGAGATTTTATTGAAACCTGATTCTTCGGTGGCCTCAAAACGATGTGGCACAAAATTCGAATCAAAAAAGCCTCAGAATAAAATCGGGATGAGATGTCCCATAAAGTAAGATAATAAGCAACGAAGTATCGGCTTTTGATAATACCCATTGTAGATTTTTGCGCGATTTATATTTTTTAGAGCTTTAGGCGGTACGGATAATCTCCTTCGATACAGTGACATAATTCCACTTTTTTCTTCCTATCACGCGTCCCGATATGAACCCCTTAGATGGGCTCATTTTCAGTGTTTTTGAAGGAGACTGTTCTGCGTTCCTCATGGGCTGAGTCGCAGATAGGCATTCGATGTTTTACTTCGACTGACCGCACATTTCGGATAATGCAAACGTTTTCGAATAATCACAGCTTTTCCTCCATCATATATATAAAATAGGGAGCTAGTGATCATGTTCCAAAAAAGCCTGGGTTCACTCTGCCCATGTGCCTCTGATTCTAGGTTAGAAGGAAGACACTCATACGCTGTTTCATGGACCGAGGAGCATATGGCTTTTCAAGAGCTGGAGGTGATCACCTGACATCTCGTCGGATAGTCCGTTTCGGCGACTGCAACGGACATTCCAGCAGTCAAGTTGCTAGGGCATATAGTTTCAAATACATTTCATGAGTAGCGTAATGCCAAAGCTTTATAATTTAGGCCAAATTTTCAAGGATCCCGGCCCTGTGATATCGATTACCATCAGATTCTTTCTTAATAATAGTACCCAGCAAAAAGCCATTTCAGAAAAACCGTCCGGACCAAAATACCCTGAAAAAGTGTCCATCAGTTGAAAGCAAAAATAAATTCGTGCCTATGCAACCTTAGCTGTGCAACCTACAAGTTTCTTTTAACCAAAAAACAAGGGAGTCCACATGAAATACGAGCAATGTGAATCAAAAGTAAAGGGTTCAGAGCAGCCTTAAGTAAGTTGGGAGGTTTGTTTGTTTATGTATATTTCTCGACTTACGAGAGTCATGCGCAAAGCAAGATCAGCATTGCGCAAAGAAGGCACAGGAAACACGGGAAAACGAATCCAAGCATATAATGCAAGGTGTTTTCGCTCACAAGTTCATAACAGGCAATGTGATTTGCTTAACACGAGGTTTCGATTTTTAAATCAAAGCTGGATAATGATTCGCAAACATTTTCTGACTGATTACCAGTCCTGCAATGTGGGTAATACTATGTTTGAATGCATGTAAACGAGTTTTGAATCTTATTGCCATGTCTGCGAATGAAGACAAGGCAGTGGAAGATGACTAGAGCCTTCGATTTGGTATCCAGTACCTCTTTTCTATTAAAAGTCAAGTCTTACGGTATCGCTGATTCCTTTCGCCCCTGGATAGCAGCGTAGCTGACCAAACAGTCGGACTACGAATGCCAACGACTTCCTTTCTAAAACGTGCATAGCACCTATTGGGCTAAGTGAGGGCTGTTCCGGGCTTGGTATAGCTTCGAAAGTAAATCAGTGATTTGTTCGATATAGATCAATACGAGGCTAAATTCCTCCTCCCGGGGGTTTTACACGTTCCCCGCATTTTTGCGCCCCAATGCATTAAAATCTATGCTGAATAAAACAATGCCTCATCTACAGTCATTTATCGAAGAATGACCATGTTTTGAGGTTTTCAGCCAAGAAGAATTTCACTCTCAATTTAAGTGCTGTGGTTCACCCAAGTTCCCCGCGCTCAAAGAACAGGCTGATCCAATTAAATATAAGACGCTCGTCTTGGGGCCATATTGCTTGCTAATTTCAGCGTTTCAGGTCGTGCTGTTACAATTTGCCAGATCTCATATGCTTACTGCACGGACACAGGTTTTCTTTGCTAAGGCTCTAGGTAGAAATTTATTTGAACCAGAGTAAGATGCTTTTGCTTATTTTACCATGCGCCACGGCTACAGAACAGCTAGTAAAAATGTGCAGAGGCTTTTTAACTAGGCGACAAAAAGAGACTAAACCGTAAATCACTCATAGAGAGATGCATTTTGTTTAACCTAAGGCCCTTGTGTTTTCAAATTATTTTTTTCATTTTTCATTGACAGGAAATAGAAGGGGTTTCGATTGATAATATAATCTACCTGCATCGGATATTGACCAAGATATGGCAGTGGCATTTCCCCCCTCCAATTATCCGGAAAAAATACAGTCCAGCATGTTTCCGGTCAAATATGCGATCATGTAAAATACGTCACCACCTGAAAGCTGCGCTGCTGAAAACCGACCGTTATTCAAAAATGGTTAAATAATACATTGCACTTTTCCCTGAATGTCCTCGAGACGGATTTCTGTGTTTCACCTGATCGAAATTGCGCGGTTGGCTTGAGGTTGTCAGTGGCACAGGGATCCTTTCTCACATTTGTCGCTGAATTTCGGAGCATTTTTGAAACACCTCTGGGACCCATATTCATGCGGTGATCAGCCAGTAACTCTTGCGTTTTCGCAGCTGTGTTCTCAATTTTTGACAGAGTGGTATCATTTCAGACGCCTTCGTCTCTAAATGCTTTTATGTCCGTATTTACATCCTTGCTCCTGACCCAGTCCCCTGTAAGTGTATCATTCTAAGTTGCTCCACCTGCAGCAGTCGGCCCTAATCTAAGGAACCCCACAATTTCCCAGATACGTTCGAGAATCACATTAATGATACCGTTTTACGAGGCGTGATCAAACCTTGACGAATAAGCATACATAAATAGCAGGACCAAAATGAACAGCCGAATGATAAAAAAGACTCCGATGGGGTGGGGAAAAGACTGTGGATTTTGTTAACAAAGGTAAAAAATATATATGTCGAAGACACGTGAATTACGAGGGGTTTCACTGTTCGCTTGATGTTCCCAAAGAGGTAGTAAAAACTTGGACATTTGTACTTTCTGGTAGGCTGCCCATAAATAGACTTCCTTCTGCCCCGGTAGCTTGTCTCACCTCACCTTTTGTCCTTTAGCAACCAAAAGTAATAATAAATATTACGTTACTTCTCTGAGCCTCACAAACCTGTCTCCTTCCTTCAGCTGCATCGCTCATTTCCTAATAGGGTCAAAAAACCCTATTTGGATAGTGGTTTGTCTATCCTTGAGGTCAGTTCAAAACTATTGCTACATTGCACCGCTTTTTATAATGTCTATCACAACAACAAATATAACACCGCGCTCGGCAGCCTGGGTTTGTTTCGCCGGTGGAATTGGATGGGATACCCCACACTTCATTGTTGGTACAGCTACCAAGCAGCCACTTCTCTCCTTTTCTCTAACAAGGTTTTCGCTTTCTTGAATGTTTTCGCTGACCCTAAAATTCAAAACTTCGTCCTGGCGTGGTCATCGCAGAGGCCGTCGTCGCTTAGGCTTCTTTGTTGCAGTTCCGTATATGGATGCATCTTATGATCATCATCGAAGAGGATTTATCTCTCAAGAACCCTTGGAATAATACGCGGCTAAGTATTCCTTCGTTTCTCAGCACCACGACGACTCCCGCATCAAATAATCTGCACTGCCCTCCTTGGTTCAATTTGCAAACGGACATAAATCGGCCACAACTACTTCACCATTCATGGACTCCCACAGGAGTTTTCGTATTCTCACCGGTTCTTAAACAGATATGCTAACCTGTTCCTTTGATTTTGCTTTGCGTTTCCTTTAACTAGCACCAAAAATTACAACTTAGTTGCAAGAATTTATTGACTGTTAAGTAAAGCTTGCTTTTCCATGGATCCTTTTTGCTGTTATCTTTGTCCTTCACGGTGCTTTCCCAAGAGGCACGGTGCCCGCAAGCAAAGTCCGGTAACGCCTGGGCAAGAGGCGGGCAAATAAAAAAGCATTTGATATGTATGAAGATGACATGTTCTCTCTTAAAACTACTTTGACATCACTTGTTTGTAACTTTACTGGATATTTGTTGCTCATAGCATAGTACAGGACGGGGTCCATTCACTTAAGTGCTCTGGTTTCTCCTTGCGCGCAGCTACCTTCGACGCCCTTCCTTCTTATCGGTGAGTTGTGTTCCGGTTTGTGACATCGGGTGTTGCTTCGTAATTTTTTCGTAGTTTTACTAGTTTCCTTCCGCAAATTCTGGCTTGAAGGGATTCCGTAAAGATTTTGGGTATTTATCTGCTTTTCCCTTTAGTCAACAGTGCTGTCATAAAAATGAAGAGCCTTATTTACCCATCCAGGCAGGTTAATGTCCTCCTAAGTAAATCGTCAGTTAGTTTGCAATCGGCGCATTGCAAGGAGCGTTCTATTCTATTTGACACGCAACCTCATTGTGGGCTTCTACTTATTGTTTAAAACTGCCAAAAAACCATAGGTTGTCATAATTTCATGTTTGCATCAACTGATCTTCCATAAAATTTTCGAAGTGATTGCATAATGTTTTCCGCGGTACCGCAGACAGCGCAATTTGCCATGTATAACAGACCCATTATGATTTACAGGTGAATAAGTAGACCTAATTTTCAGTCTTGCGTGACATCATGAGATAGCAGAGGTATCGTGCAAGGAAGAGCTCAGTGAGTTAGAGTGTGCTATTTATGGATAAGCTACCCCCTGGGAGCAAGCTTTAAATATCCTATTTGGGACCAGTCAAGTGAATGTACTGAATTTCGTCGTAAGTTTTAATGCAAGAGTGTCAGTCGCTAGCATTCGTTTGAGCTTCCGTGATGCTGAAGTGATGGCCAACGTCACTGTTGTGGGTTTACTATCACCTACCTCCAAATGTTCCGCCATTCCGGAGGCATAAATATCGGGGCAAGGAAGTTTCAGTAAGAATAAAATCTCATTCTCAGATGCTTGTGGTATCTGCGGATCACAGAGAGATGTGGTTAGTAACTGAAGCCGCGCCCTTTCAGGGTACATAACCTTACTGTGTCTAATCGTGTGCTCTGATAAAGAAAGAATAATTACTGAGTACCATGTGGACAGTTGCAGTCAAGTAACCACGAGTTCCGCATTGGAGTCCCTTGGGACTGCTTTCACACGTTTCAGACTGACGACAGTAGGGCAAAGGCGAACTTTGGAAGCCACGCAGCCCAACGTGCCGAAAATTTGTCGGGACCATAGGATTTTGCTTTGAAAGCCTATAACAAGCCCAAATGCGGAACTCTCCGGTAAACAGTATGATCATAATGACCAGGGAAGTAGCATTCAAAGGCACCTTTCTAGGTTGAACCACTGCCGGACGCCGTGAAAGTGCAGCGTATTTGTGACATTATGGCGGTTTTCCCGTCATCAAATGCGCAGATTTTGCCCATAGTTGTAAGAGTCACAGATGCATGCTATACACCGATGTTCATAGTCAGATTACATTGCAGCAAGGACAAACTGTCATCAATTTCAGACTTCCTCTAAGAATGTGTATCTCACTTCAATATACTGATGAAAAACAACATACTAATTGACTCCCAATCTGTGAGGTGCACTCTCTATTTCTTGGTCTGTAATGCACCCGCACGGGCTTTCATCTGGCAAGCGAAGGGACCGACGAGTTAAATAAGCTGCAATTGTTGCATTGCAGTTGAACTTTACGGTGATAATCGTGTGACGTTCTCCTAAATTAGATGCAATGGGGGTGTGTGATCAGATCTCGCGATATAAAATCAGGATCCCCATCCATTTCTCATTGGTAGACAGTTCGAAGGAACGACCTCTGGCAGAGAAACCCTGAAAAGAGTCTTGTGATAGATCCAGAAAACCTCCTGATGACTTTTATCACCGTTGTTGTCACCTCCAGGCATTCATAGGGTTCTCCATCACGCCGTTTGTTTGGTCAAGCCCCGAAACTTGTGCCAGCAACCAACTGTTACCAATTAACAGCAAATGCCTCATCAGCGTCCAGGCAAGGTAAACCTCATCGTAATCTAATTTTCATTGGGATTTTATTGAACTATGCAATATTATTCAAATGCCTACTCCGTAAATCTCAAGACCTTCTACTTTGATCGGGCTGAATAGCAACAAAACTGGTCTAAACTATCGGTTTTGCAGACGACTTAGACAGAGTTTTATTGGTACTAAATGAACTAAGATTCAACCAGGCGCGTAATTCGCCCCTTGGATGTACAACAAATGGTCGAAGAAGTTACTCGTTGCCAGCCAACTACAGCGTTGGATCGAGGTGGACTGGTCAAGCGTTGTCGGGCCGGAGACATTGGTATCAGAATGTCAAAGAATGCTGACTGCGACCATTAGTGAAGGGCTTGCTTTGTAGCGCAACTGGACTGGAACCGGTAGAAAAATGGCTGTTTCTAGCCACCGAGTTGTGGGAGCCATTTTTGGTGGATTTATTCAATAGTCTTCACTTGCTATCCAATAAAAAACGTTAAACCAATAACGGCATTCCAGAAAGAGCCGGTCCTGCATATTGAGAGAATCGTCAAACGTTGGTTCACGGATGTGCGAGGCCGAAGTTACGGGAGGAGTGCACGCAGGTACGCTATTGCCGAGTACTATGTTTTCTTTCAATTCAGATAGTGTGCACGTTACTGTTCTTGGAATGTAATTGTTCTCCTATTAGCAATTTCGACTCATCGTCAGTTTCGTCTCTTGAACGACCAGGCTAAAGCTAGGGCACCATCCGACACTGCTTAGTGGTTCGGCATCAAACAAACGTCAACGGCCCAGGTCATGGGTGTAGACCATTTGACCCTGACGGTAAAAATCCCCCGCCCGTGGACACTATTGTGTATTATTGTTCACCTTCGAGAAAATATCAGCTCGCTATTAATTTTCTCCTCAAGATCAGCCTATATTGAGCATCTTAACGGATGGTCTTGCGCTGTTGACTTCTTGCACAATGGTATAATGCGATCTACGGGCTCCGCGATCAACCCCGAGAACTCCATGATTATTATTATCAATAATACTATTTGCTTAGTCGTCCTTATTCGAGATAAACCGCGAAAGACGAAAAAGTCAGTTATTTTAGAGTTTATTTGCGAGGGCGTCAATGATGATAATGCTAATGGTTTTTTCTGCGGGACGGGCGAGAGGCACCGGAGACATGATCATAGCGTGCAATTAACCAAATGACAAAACCGTTCCAGTGCAAGGGATGAAAACATGAGCAGAGCAATAGCAAATATAAAACGGAGTAAGATGATCAGCATCACGATTTTAGAGAGTATATGAGTGCGCGTGTAAACGTCAGCTCGAGGTAGACTGGCTGGCATGTGGCGCGTCATGTAGGCCGACAAGTCAGAACTACGCAGCAGGATAGTCAAACTGAAACGGGTTCAAATCAACAGCATGGCTGGAAAAACAACAATTAAATGCACTGTAACCCGACTGATAACGTGCCGCACAAAAGGGAATAGGTCTGGAAGAAAAGGAATCCAACAAAGAGAGAATAGCGACAACCAGAAAAGCAGATGTAGATGCAAAAAAGAACATACTGAAAGGGGGCCTGCTTCAGTGCATATAAAAACCCAGCAAAGATTAAAGTTCAAACTATTGGCTTTAGGGTTGTAATAGAAATTTGTTATTGAGCTATCACTCATGGAAAAGCAAGGTAGCCGTTAAGGAACGGATATATAGGCCGGAGTGTAAAGAAATTCCGGAAATATATGCAGGTGCCATAAGTAAATAGCGCTTGGACTGCTTCTGGCTAAACTTCTAGTAAAAAGGGCGCGGGAAAAGTGGTAAGACCAGTATAGCAACTTTCCAACCCCAACGGTGCTACCCGCCTCGACTGACCGGGTGCTGAAAGCCCAACCTGAAGAACACCTTCAGGGGGTGAACTAAGGACGCGTAATTCCCGCAAATCTGGACACATTCGCATATTGCGGCAATCCAGCTGCCCACCCTATGTGTGCAGGCCAAACCGGCGGATCTAACCTCACCCCTCACTTATGAGAAAGTGCACAAAAGATGGGCATGGTCAGGCAAAGACGACAGAGATGAATGTGTAGGCTATGTTTTTGTCGCTGCCGCTGTTGTTTTTGTTGAAGACGCCGGTTTTTATCCCGTGTAGGCATCGGATTGGGTCTACTCCGACAAAGATCATTGATGTGACATAGGAAAAACAGTAGTCCATCAGGAAAGCGCCCTCCTACGGCGGGTCCTGGTGGTCGACACTCTGGCTAGGTACACCGTAGCATCCTATCAGATAATGTGTCAGAGGAAATCCACCTTTCTTTGGCTCAAAAATCAGGATGGGGTAAGGAATTGGTGTCAATTCTGCGACTGCTCCTTATCCTACTGTTTCAGCCAAAATAGCAGAAGAGAAAAATAGAAGCAGTCTCAGTGTTGTTCCGGAATTGGCTTATGTGAATCGAGAGAAGGGCTGCAATCGCAGATCGTCGAAGGACCAATTTTTAGGTTGCTCAGTACAGTATGCAGGACAACTAACAATGCGTATTTGCAATAATCGGGCAAACGTTGGCGGAAGAATACCACAAAAAGAGGCTAAGGAATCGAACGATGGTGCGAGACGCATCAGCTACAATTGCGAAATGAACCGTTAACAGACATGAGAAGGCATGCTAAGATGAAGAAAAGAGTAATTCAATGCATTGGTTACGTGGGCCTGCTAAGTTGGGATGGAAAATGGTTGTAAGTTTATTAGAGCAAAGTTTGTGGGCAGGACAATGCGGAAGTTTGTGTACATATATATACATCTGTAAGTATTTATAGTGAGATGTGCACATAAAATGTGTATACATGCTCATGTGAAAGGTTCAAATTCCATATAGGAAGACAAATAAGGCTGCGAGGGTGTAGTTTCTTGTTGATATGATTTCGCAATATAGACACATTGAGAAGGTTGTCAAAACTCAGCACACAGAGAGAAGGAAGCAAGTGTCGGGGGAGGAAGTGTTCGGTTTGGGGTGGCCAGAACAAATGTGTGGAATTATAAGATGGTTTGTAGGCAACAGGGATACAGGCGAGTCTGCCGTTTCAGAAAAACCTATCGGCATGATTACTCGTTGAACAATGCTGCAATTATTAACAGCCTGGCCAAAGTTCGGACAACATGAGAATACCTAAGTGCGGATCCAGCACAGAAATTAAGTTTGCTGCCGATACAACAATGCTTAGTTCATTTTCGACAGCCCGTGAGTATAGAAGAGGCTTCGTGTGTTTCGGTAGCCTGTTTTGCATCGAAAAGTATTTTATCCTAGTAAAAACTAGATCATGCTGCAATCCTGAAAATTGGAACGGAGAGCGCAGTTGGAACTGGATCTCCGTTGCAATTTCAGCTGTCGACTAGACAATGGTAAAATGGGGTGTTCATTTTCACTTGGCTAGGACGTAAAGGGTAAAGATGTAGAGATTTGCAGTTCTACATACAGTTCAGAGATGATTTGAACACCACTAGATAATGTCTGTCAAAAATTCTAAATATCATATATGTCGCTCTGCCGCATGTTATGGTGTGCGATAGCACATTTTCTGAGGCTGGTTGTGGCGCAAAAGTGTGTTCATGGATATGTTAGATGAAAGATCCGCCTTCATGCTTCGATATATGATCCCCGGTTCGAGGGACACAAACGTGTTTGATTTCCCGACAGTTAGTTTTCCTGGGGTAGGAGAATCTAAGGTAGCCGTTGTGTGCTTTAAATATGCGTGAAATATGCGCTGTGGTATCTGTGAGCTATAGCTAAACTAGTTCACCTTTTTCTGAGCTGCATTTGGCGCAGGATTCATCCCAAACGCTTGCCCAACGAGCCCTCCAGGCTTTTGTGTCGTACATGTTGCTTTCCACATCGCCGCCTGGCCTGGATACCCATGCTGATGCCGCCATTGCTGGGAGCTCACCGACCACCAAACTGAGCCCCTTGGTATAAGACCCGAAACCCAACACGTCTGTCTTATACCCCAGCCTCCAGCTGACGCACTGCCACACCACTCTGAATCACCCTTGTGGTGCACTCCGAGAAATACATGACCGTGACCGACTTTCAAGCCAGCAGGCTGTGTCTTCTAGGGCCCGCCGCCCGGGCTCCACAACACAGCAACGTTCACAACCAGGCAAGTGTTAGCCTGACTCCCTTCGCGGCTTTGTCCGCTATATTCTCACCTCTAAGGCGGTCGCTGCATAGCTTAATCATTAATTTTTGTCATCTATTCCAACCTACCTTCCACCTTTCATATTTAGACCTGCAACTCCAATGAATAGAACCTCCTAAGCAGCGGCTTGAAAAAAGTCTGCATACCGCCCGGGCTCACCGATCTTCCATATTAGGAACCTCCCTTCTAACTGTCCTCACATCTTCATAAGCCACTCCTGCTTTTTCAAATTCACGTCCGCCAATCACCCTTTCGCCGCTCCAATGCATGCAAGACCCCAGTGACTGCACCGATATACATGGCTCATGTTTCTTTCAGATAATATTGACCTTCTCAATCTATTGCCATTACACTCAATCGTTATTAAATAAGGTGCATGTGCTACGACTAGCGAACCGTGTAAATAACTGAACTTTCATCGTCATCACTGAAACGTTGTTGTCTGAGAGGGCATTGGACAGTGATATCATGCAAGCTGGTTTTCAGGCTTTCCGAGATGAGAGAAGAAGGTATTGCGGAGAAGGCTGCCTTGTGTGCATCAGAGATAACTTCCCAGTCTCAACGTATAATCACTCCACCTTTGGTAACCCCCAGGATGCCGTTTATCTCACTGTGGCATTTAATGATGGGGAACACCTCACAGGATGTACTTAATGTACTTCTAGTAATAACCACCTCTGTTTCTTGCCCATATCTGATGGACTGAACTTCATTGCAACACCGTTGGCCCCACGCTAGTAGCCTGTGGCTTCAATGCTTCCGGGATATTTTGGTGATCTCCGACCTTCCCCAACTGCCTTTAACCGTTTACTTCTAAGCGGCTGGACAAAGCATGCAGGGCTGTTAGCCAGAGACAGCAAGACATTGCAACTAATATTTACTACGTTTAATCTAGGTGCGCAAGCCCGGAGACAATAAGTTGACCAAACGTGACTACCCAAGGTCATCTACATTTTCTGGTGCCATCATATACCGCTTTCTCATCATCCCAGAAAAAACACCATAAGACTCTTTTAAATTGCCTCCTTACTTTTATCCACTGCCAAAATTTGAATATCATTAACCTTGAAGAGCTGCAGTGGCTATTACTTCCTTCCAAGTGTAATCACCCCGGCCCAGTGTAGCACAAGAGAAAAAAGTTGAATTATAATAATAATAATACTGTATATTTCTCGATTTGAGAGAGGCATGCGCATGGCAAGATCAAATTTTTACAAGGATGATGCACAGGAAATGTAGATGATTGAAGTGGAATGGGATAAGATGGTGGGAGCGATAATGAGTTTTCTAGAGGCTCACTGGAATGTTAAATGAGATGCTGCAAAAAATAGGGGAATTACAAGTATGCCAGTGAAAAGCAAAAAGTAGAAAACTCAATTCTTAAGACCGAGAAATAGTTTACTGGGACTGTTTGCGAGTAGCGGACAACGAGTCATTTCGTGTTTAAGTGCACTAAATGTGCTCATTGCTGGCACACAACATGGACGGAGCCCGACGGTGGATATTGATATATGGCTAGAGACACCAAACGTCGGAAGCGTTGCGTAATGGACGGAAACGTGAAGCTGAAGATACGACAAGCAGTGGTAATGCGGTACTTGGATAGAAGTGGTGAAAACCAGGCGGAATGTCAGGCAAATTGGATGAGATACGTAGCTGAAAACAAAGGGCCATAAAATGTGGAAAAAGATTGTCTCGTAGTATCTGGAGGAAATTTGTGAAGCTTTGGATACAAAACTCCAAGGATATTGATAATATCTACATACGGATGGTGGTAAGCTGTACCGAGAGGCTCCTCAGATAAGGGAGGTTATGCGTATGAACACTCCTTAAATACAATAGCCAAGAATATCGTCAATGCTGTCATTTGCATTGTCGCATCTTTTGATCTTAGTCAGCAGTACGGGTGGGGGATATGAGGCGCGTAAGCCGTTCCGGAGACAGCAGCAATCGCGATTTTAATCGACCTCAGAAATGCGAGTTGATATATCCAGTGCGATAATCCGCGT
>LUCM01001970.1:0-16855 GCA_008360955.1 Fasciolopsis buskii | reverse complement strand
GGATGTTTTCCGTTGTGACGGAAAAGTAGCGCCAGACATGGAGAGCGAGAAGAAATTTAAAAGAAGCAGTGGAAGATCTGGACCAGCGGTGCGAAATAGGACTGATGGGATGCCATCATGGCCAGGCCTGTGGGATGGCCTGGCATGTTTCATGACATTGGTGATGCCAGCAACGTCGAACGAGATGGAGGATAATCTAACCGAAGTTAACATGGGGTGGATTTCAGAGTGTTTCCGATTGTCAATAATGAGAGTAGGAGAGAAATATGTTTTGAAGGCTTCTGCGATGTCTACAAGGGACTCGATGCGTAAGCTATTAAATATGATCGACTCAAACAATAATTGTCTAGGCTGCAAACTAAGCACCAAAATCTTGGGAGGATGCGGGGATATTACCATGGTTATAAAGGTACCTGCCAAAATTAGTGAACTTAAGCACTGCGCTCCGTCAGAAATAACCGGACATTCACCAAAACAATGGAAGCCCACTCTTCCGAGAGTAGTTTGCTCGTCACGTCTATCTCACACATGGGCAAACGAGAGCATAACCCCAGACAACTATCCAAGGCATTTAGTGTCTACTTTAGCCCATCAATGACAAAGGATAAATTTTCATCCTGCCCTTAATTGACGTAGTTTCTATTGGCCTCTTCTTGCGCATTGTTTGGCCGAAGGATATTAAAATAGCTTCATTGAAAGTAAAGTTCTCGTTCCATCCTGGAACATGCCAAGTGTCCTATCTACCTATAACCTTGGAGATATCGGCATTCTTATATCTCCAACTGACGTATCCAACTTCACCCTCAGTGCCGATACTTTCCTCCCACAAAAGAAGACCTCCGCCGACGCCTCCACTCGTAAAAATATTTTGACACAAAACCCTTCAAATTTTAGGAGCATAAACCACAAAACACTCGTCACAATTACCAAGCAGAGAAAGGCTGAAGAACTGACGTGGTTTTAACTAAATCACGACCTGATCAACGCTGGTCAACATGATTTTCCTCAAATCGCATAGCATTTATTGTTAGCTTCCTCATTGTGGTGACGAGGCCTGACAGTGAAGGCAAGTCATTGATATGAACAAAACGTCAAAGCGAGTTCCTTATCGCAAACTACCGGTACAAAATGAAATCTTTATTTTTGTGGATCTAACGATGTCTTGGTGTTCTTTGCATCTCGCTTCCTATAGACAAGCGGTCCGCGAGGTCACACTTTAAACACCGTGTGCGACGAAAAGTCAGACCATTCAAAGTAGTGTCCTTGGCCCACTACTTATATTCGTCTAAATTAGGTACACCTTCGAGGTCATCAAATACAGCACCCCTTTCCTGCTTGCGAATGGGATGAAACTATGTAAAACCTTCATCCCTGTGATTTCCCCACGACCACTAAACTCATCACAAAGGACTTTCGGTCACTTAACTATTGGTGGGAAAACTGATCTGGAAGTTTTTCAGCCGATATAAGCATTAGATCTAAGTGCGACCGGCAGGTTGCCCACCAGGGCTATAAAAATCCCTCGAGGATTCATCCATGTAGCTCCCGGAGCTAGAAATATTGAACTCGAACCGGGGATCATATATCGAAGCATGAAGGCGGATCTTTCATCTAACATATCCATGAACACACTTTTGCGCCACAACCAGCCTCAGAAAATGTGCTATCGCACACCATAACATGCGGCAGAGCGACATATATGATATTTAGAATTTTTGACAGACATTATCTAGTGGTGTTCAAATCATCTCTGAACTGTATGTAGAACTGCAAATCTCTACATCTTTACCCTTTACGTCCTAGCCAAGTGAAAATGAACACCCCATTTGACCACTGTCTAGTCGACAGCTGAAATTGCAACGGAGATCCAGTTCCAACTGCGCTCTCCGTTCCAATTTTCAGGATTGCAGCATGATCTAGTTTTTACTAGGATAAAATACTTTTCGATGCGAAACAGGCTACCGAAACACACGAAGCCTCTTCTATACTCACGGGCTGTCGAAAATGAACTAAGCATTGTTGTATCGGCAGCAAACTTAATTTCGGGGTTAAATCCTCACTTGGGCAATCACTTTCTTTACCAACAGGTAGCATTCATATTTGATGTTCGCCCTGATAATGTCATAGCAGATCGATTTTTGGGGAAACACTTGACAGGCTTCTGGGCTATTGTTCCAAAACCTAACTTGGTTCAACTCAGCAGAGACCATTTCGCCTTCTCAAATTAGTCCTGATTGGCTTAACCTACTTAGAGTCGTCGCAACTGCCATCGTTCCCACTGCCACGGAACGTTTTCACTCCTTATCCACACGTCTCTCGTTTCAGCTCGGTGCTTTCCTGTTAAGTTACAAGAAAAGCTTGCAGCTCCAGAATTACCAAATGCATCATTATTCGAAGAATTCAAGTGAACTCAGCGGATGTGGCCCAGGTCAACAAGGGAATTCCGGAAACTGCCCAGATTCCGGATATTAAGGAACTTCGCAGCATAGAAACAGGTTGTGACAGTGTTAATCCAGCTGGACAAGTTTAAAGCTGCCGGACCGGACGAGATATACACGGCTACCGTTCGTCCATTGAGGAAAGCTCTATAGTTGTTGCCGAGCACCTCTGGAATGCCTTACAGAGGAAGGGGAAAATACTTAAAGAACGGTAATCTGCTCTAGTACTGAAATCATGTAAGGCCAATCCTAGACAGTCGGGAAACCTTAAAGCCAGAGAGTCTAGCTGGCTAGTAAACTGCAGTGCTTTTTCAGCGGAAACAGTGTCATAATAGGGAAGATTTGCGTTACATATCTCTTGCTTCTCATAGATCAGGTAATGAAACGCGCAGAATAGAGCCACTTGGCGGGCGTCTGGTAAATGGACCTTGGCAAGGCGTTTCACTGAAGTAACTCCGATTATTTGCATTACAAAATGAGGCCACTAGGAATAGCAAAGATGGCTGGTATTTGGGTGGACGGCTTCCGCCAACGTATCAATTGGTATTGCCCAGGGTTCGTTGATGGGACCCACGCTCATCCACATATACGTCAAGAACCGGGCAAAGATCACGTATAATCCATGCCATCTTTTTGCTGATATCAAAAATCAGGTGCGGAATTCCGGTCGGCTCTCAAGGCGGTCAAAGAATGCTCAACTAAGTGCGATCTTCCACTGAACCTGATCATTTAGCGAAAGTTTAATTAAACCCGTGATAATATGGACTTCCAAACAGTTGGCCTAGGTGTAACCGTTGCGAGCAGTTTTAGACTCTCCGAAGGATTCAAAAGTGCGGCAAATGAGGCCAGAGCGAAGCCTTTTAAGCTCAGAATAACGAAATTCTGCAGAGTGACCATCATAAAACTGAGCCTGGAATATTGTGTTAAAGCCTGGGCTCCTTATCGACCAAGGAGCATAAAGTGCTTGGAAAAGCAGGGAAACTGAACTCCGAGACGATGGCTGGCCAAACGCATAAACGCAATGAGGAAAGACTCCACGACCTTGGATGTTCTCCTTTAAACCTTAAGTAACGCGCGGTATTCCGAAATTTTAAACATATTGCAGGGTCTTTAGTTTGCAATGTATTAGAAAATATTCATTCTTATATCATATAGAAATACCAGAAGAGAGTTTAGGACTGCCACGCAACCATACAAGGTTCTAAATGAAGAGTTAGTCCATCGCGAATAGGACGATTCCATTGCAAATCTCACTACCAGAAAGTGTTTATTGTGAACAACGTTTAGGAATTTATTGAAGCCCTAGACGCTCGGCGGATGGCGGTATGCCCAGAGCTGGAACAGAAAGTCTTAGACGAGAAAAATGTTTCCGCTGGATGTGATACCGCACCCGGTACTGGGCCTTTAAGAAACAAAATAAAATAAGTGTTATAATCTATGCATACTGGCCGAAAACGCTAATCTGGACTGGCATCAGATCAAAAAGGAGCAGACACAACAAGCAAGGGGCCTCGGGATAGTAGTGAGTGGGAAATTCAACCCTACTTTGCAATTTTAAAAAGCGGCAAAGAATGCATGGTGTGAGTTTTGCCAACCTATAGTGCTTTAGGATTTGGGAGACCCAAAGTTCAGCTGTCGCTGTTCACGGCGATTGCTTGGCCTCAGCTGAAGTATTGCGTCCAGGTATGAGGACCCTATTTGGTAACAAGTATAAAAATTTTGTATTCTAGATAACAGAAAACAGTAAAAGGTAACGAAAGGATTTTGATAGAGCTCTTAACTACGCGGTTGCGAATCCAATCGTTTATCACACTAGAGGTCAGTGGCTGGACTAAGCTACCATAGGAAGCAGTCGAGGTGCGATCAATGGGTGAGTTCGCGAATCCCGCCGCCCAGTCCTGCAATGCAAGTGGAATTGGAGCTGGACCCTCGAGTGTCTGGAATTCAAAACTTCGTCCTATGAGCTTTGAGTGGAGTTGAACTGAGGTGAGCCGAAACTTCACCATATCTTTTGTTTCCGAAGGACCACCCTTCACAACTGGAGCTAGGGATGGGTCTCCTTGGCTCCGATTTGATTTGATACAGGGCTGCCATAATCTATGGAAAGGCTGACTGAGAAGGAAATATAAACTAGAAGTTCGGCGTAAATTCCTGCATAGGAAGTACAGTTTGAGGGGCCTGCGTGCCCAAATGGCAAGCTGGCAACTGGTATCCCGTGCGATACGTGTGGTAAATTTTTACACTCTGCATGGGCGTAAGGAAGGATATTTATGAGCTTTAATGTCAGTACTACAAGCGAAGCTGGGTTATGCTGCTTACAAAATGCCCACAAAGAATGTCATCCTGGGGAACATTCATATTTGCCCACGGCGGATGTTGCCGACGGTAGATGACAAGGAGAATGTCCAGCTGGGTGACGCTGAGAGTAATGGTTTGCCAAAGGAAGGCTAGCATAACCATTAGCTCCACAAGAAACGAGAAGCTGTGTCAACGGCCATGATGACCGGATAGGACCGGAAGCAACAGAACCTTCGGAAAATGGGCTCATTGATGGAGGTAAAACGAAAGTATTATCTAAAAGGGGTAAGAAAAGCAAAAGCTAAAAGCACACCAGGGACAAAACAGAGGCGAGTAAAAAGGGATTATGAAGAAATGGATCACGCGCAAAAAAAAGAAGCCCAAGAAATGGAAAATGTCATCGACCAGGCCACGAGATACTCGGAAATATGCTCATGACTGCGAGGTGCAAAGCTAGCTGTGCGTCAGATGAGCCGGGAGCTAATTAGCGTGCAGAAATCCAGCGATACTGTATTGGGTGGAAATTGCAATGTCGTATTCCGTGGAGTCCAGGAGCCTATTGTGAAGGACGGGAAGCAGATGAAAGGGGCCGTGCGATGCCATGTAGTAAACATGCTCCGAACGGCGGAAATACCGGACTGTGTTGCTATCAAAAGGTAATTCGCCTGAGAAGATGACAGGGAGTCAGCGACTCTGTATGCCGGAAACCACGGGCAAAGCCGGTGGAATTCGTTGAGGACAGGTTCTCGGCATCAGCGGATAGAATCAAGACTATCACTAGAGGAGTGAATAACATGGTGCCGCATGATACTCTCGTAAGCATTAACAAGGCTAAAGATGCAAAGAAGAATTCGCCGGGATTCAATACAGCGCGACTGCAAGTCCCCGAACTGAGTTCAAAAATTGGGCGAGGAGGAGCAACTAAATGCCAGTCCGTGCAACAGATCTAGAGGGGAGCGCAGTGGTCGGGCGCAGCCTGGGCCACTAAGTTTGGATTCGACAGCCGTGACTGCTATACGCCGGAAGAGTCAAAATAAGGAGGCTGTGAGTGCGGGGGTGCGGGTGGGGATCTCAACTAATATGAGAAAAAATGGGCAAGGAACTCGGGAGCAAATGCCGAGCATGCGACAACCCAGCCCGTGCTGCGGCTGAAAGGACAGAGGGGAGAGTTATTGCAGTGGCCCACACAAATGCTGCAAGTGTGGGCAATAAGAGGCCAGAGCTACGATTCAGGACTCTGAAGTTAGATGCAGTGGTTGTCCCAGAGACCTGGCTGCGGCCGCGTAAGGTTGATAATAATTTAATGGCGCGGGATTGTTTATTTGTTGGAATTAATGGAGCCAATGGGAGAATAGGAGAAGGGACCCTGATGCCAGTGGCTGAAAAGTTCGAGGCGCAAAATGGCCGAAAACTGCACACCCCAAACATACAGGCTTTGGAAGTTATCATCGCAACTGGCGGCTTGAGGATCTCAGTTGTAGGTAAGGACCGTAGCCCGAGGTCGAAGAACGTGGAGGATGGGTAACTGTTTCTCTTTATATGTGTGGTTGCAGGATCTGCAGCCAACCTTCTCATACTGGGAGATTTCAACGATCCCGAGATTGACTGGGTTTGCGAGACAGCCCAGAAGGTATCTTCGGGCACCAACTGCAGTTCGGGCACGAGAGTGGGATGGTTCAACACGTTACTCAAGCTACTCGATGAGCAAGTATAAACAACACTTGAACTGTTGCCAACGCGAGCACCGAACGATATAGGGAGCCTTGAGTTGGAAGGTCCAATAGGTAGTGGCGGCCACGCCGTAATCCGTATGCGCCTGGGCCTGCAGGGACTGTTAGCCCCCGATGAATATGGCAGGAACTTCTTAGGAATGGATAAAATGAGACTCGGGTCTTTAAATCCAGTGGGAAGGAGAAAAAGTTGAAACCTGCATGTGTTGTCGGTAGGGGCAATTAACAGCAACCTGTTAGCAATAACAAACTTAGTTGCACCCTACACAGAATCAAGCAAAAAGGGCCACCGCCATGGTGGAGCAGTGGGATCACAGGAGCCCTAAAAGGAAAACACGGGGCTTTCACGAGGTATAACGGTACACAGGGCTACCGAGATTAGCTGAGGTTCATGGCGGAAAGAACGAGGATGTTACGCATCCAACGTCAGTGCCGAATCGCCTTAGAAGAGCGGATCGCAGTGGTTGCTAAAAGCAACCCCAAGGCTTATTACAACTATGTGCAGTCTAATGCAGCTTTGCTAAAGGCCATGGGTGGAGTGAAGAACCACCAGGAAACTGGATCTACCGGCATTCAGGAGAAGGCCCACTCTCTGTTGAAATTCTTCTAGGCATTATACAAGCGAGATCAAGGGACGCAAGGACAAAAATTAAGTCCCGCTACCCTTATGATAATGTTACCCGGGGGCGATCAGAGGAGGGGAAGTATAGTTCAGCATGAAAAAATTGAAGCGGCGAAACCGGCAGGGCCTGATGGGATCTAGCCATCGATTGTAAATCCGCTGGAAAAGTTCTTGGTGAAAACCTTCACCCAGTACTTCAATGAATCGCTTGAGGAAGGGCGGCTTCCCGCGGTGTGATTTACGTTAACGTTTGTAGTGCTGAATAAAGATAGGGACAGAGATCACTATAGCAGCTATAGACGGGCGAGTGTGCCATTCAATATGCTAAAAATTGTTGAAGGCTTACTTTGAGATATTCAACCATCCAGAGGCCAAAAATATGATGCACATGCAGCAACAAGGTTTTGGGCAAAAACGCTCGGGCCTGACAAACTTGATAACCGTCCTGGACGAAGCACCAAGTAGGAATGAGGGGGAAAATGGCAGAAGGCTGCCATATGGGTTTTCAGAAGCCCTATGATTACATGAGCCACAAGATTCTTAACCAGAAGTTGAATGCTTTTGAGGTTGTAGCTGGGCATGAATTTGTTCCTCCAGGTCTTGTTTATTCGAACGTTGACCGCCAAACGCCGTGGGTACTTGTGCTTTGATCACGCACGCCCCGCTCACGCTGTCCTGTCAAAATATACTGAACCTCTAACCGCTTTCGATTATCTTGTCCTTGTACCGGTCAGGTTTCAGGGTTGTCAGTCTTGCAACCTTACACAGTCGAGTGAGAGTGACACACAAGTAATCACAACGGTTAAGGGAAAATAACTTAGTGAGTTCCGCGCTAGGATGGAAGCTGAGTTAAACAACTAGATGGAAGAAAATCTGAAGGGTAAGTTTTTCAGGGTGAGTCGAATAATGTCAAACAGACAAGGGGTTGACTATAGAGCGGGGGGCCTCAGGGGTTTGTCTTAGGGCCATCGCTCTTCCGGAGGTATGTCAGAGACACAGCCAGGGGTTGGAAAATCCGTATCGCATGTTTGCTGAGGAAAAATCCTCGAAGGATAGCAAACAGAGGGGCTATCCAGAGGGATCTGGATAGCCAGTTTACCAGTGGTCGGTGAGAGGGGATATTCCGTTGAGCTGAAGCAAGTGACACCGCCTCATGGAAGAGAAGTGTTATGTTGCCGCGTTTGGTTGGTCTATGCACACGCTGAAGCACAAGACACAAGTACTCACGGCGCACGATATCACAGGAGCACACAGCCTGTGGTCTATTAAGACACGAACACCTACACAGAGGTTGGAGAAACAAAATGTTCGGGCTCAAGACTCAAAGCCCGTAGTCGCACAACGAATGGGACAGATCTGCTGCTCCCTTGAATGAGCAGCCACCCGGAACAATAAGCGGCACAAAATACGAACAGCTAGCCCAGCCCGCTAGCGGAAGTGAGAAGAGGAACACAGAGTACTGCCGCGCGTTTATTGGTGACCTACCAACACAAGTCAGATTTCAAGTGAGCTCTATCGTTTATATAGTTTTGTTGGGTGGCCTTGATCGATGTGTGGACTAACCAATCATAGAACGGGCTTTTATGAATTATTTCGCGGACATATAAAAATATTCAGCCGCGCAATATTTAAAATAACGCCAGTTTCGAAATATTGAGAAAAGGGCAGATTCTTTTGGAAAATTAATAGCAGGAATGAAATCTACGGGTCCGAAACCTTGGATTCGTCATCGACCATAACAGGAAGGCAAATTCTCCTCGCCGTTTAAGTTCACGTGCGCATCGGGTGGCGTTGAAACAAAGACAGCAAGCAAGGGAATTCCGTTTACTGGAGAATGCGGAATTCAGACCCAATCTGCGGCCAAGAAGGCACGGCTTGCTTTACGCCAACTTAAGAGGACAGTAGGACCTAGGAGGCCTAATGTTCTTCTGCTGCTGTCCAAGGCCTTTCTCCGACTGCACTTGGGATACTGTGTCCAGGCATAAGGGACCGTAAATGTTAAGAGATAGAAAGTGCTGAAACAAGTTCAGCTTGTTTGTTCCACGCTGGCCTAGACGTTTGAGACAAATGGGATATGAGCAGGGCCTGTGGGCGCTTAGGTTGTAGTCCCCAGAAAGACGTAGGGAAAGAGGCAACTTAAGAGAGATCTTCAAGATTATTAAAGGCCTGACCGAAATACGGAGCCACCGCGGAGCCCCATTCCAGATAAGGGGAAGGAAAAACTAGGAGTGAACGGGCAAGTGATTGTGTGAGATCATATAACCAAAGGTTTAAGAAGCAAATCGTCTACTATAAGAAGGCTGAATGGCTGGAACTAGCTACCACAGGAAGCTATCGAGGTCGGAGCACTGCGCGAAGTGAAATGAAGACTATACAACTTATGGCTGTCTGTGTCTGGAGAGGACAAAATATGAGTAGTGGAGCTGAGGAGTTGATCGACAGGAAGGCATCCCATCAGTTGTTTTCCTCTCGTTTATGGAACAGAGGAGGGCTTCCAATTTGCCGTTGTCGAAGCATCGTCTGATCTAGGGGGCTCTCGGTGCAAGAACCTGAAACATCACGCTTTTCACCCTATTGTTCTGTAATCTGGCTGTAACAGGAACCGAGACTGAGATGGGGTACAAACTGGACGTGTCCGGCTGCAGCCTCTCGCGGTGTTTCGTTGTCATTTTCGTTCCCCTCGTTTTAGGTGTTTCAGCTTTTTCAGTGTCGTATTTTTAGTAGTTTTATTGTCCGGTGAGGAGATCCCGAAGTGCCTTCGTACTGCCTGTACCATCGTGGAAAGTAAAAGCTTAACGAGCGGCCCATCATGGCACCTGTCTGGCCGTTACGGTCACTTTTGTTGCGTGCAAACTGAACTCACCCGGATAGATGTAGGGTGGGGACACGGTGATTCTCATGGAGAATTCGTCTGGTCTATTTGAATACGATACGGAAGACTTCGGTCCAGCTTATCTCACGTTTCCATTACTTACAGCTGGAGTCGGCTTTTAAATTTTTGTCACTACATTCATCATCCACGAGGTTAGAGGAAGAGGATGATCCATAATAACTGGGGCCCGCTGCGTGACAGGGACTTGGTGTTTCGTAGAACCACAAAGTCCCATCAGGCTAAGCGCGGTAATGGATTGTTTTCTGAGTGCGGGGAACGAATATGTCGATAGACCACAACCGCGTAACGCCACTATAATTCAAATGATAAACTGGCTGATGTAAAATGCCTACTGTGATGGTTAACCTTACAACTATTGCTGATCACGGTTTTACGTGGTTTGCGATGTACGTAGCTTGACTGATGAGGTTCACCGACTTTGGTTCGGCACCCCGTAGCTGCTTATGGTTTTCTTGTATTGATGCCATCAGATAAAAGTTCTAACACAAGAAAGCTCGATGTACCCTATTGTGAATGGGTGCTTAATACTGGTACCGGGTCAATGACTACCTAATACCTCAACTGTATGAGGAACAGCTACCTATCTGAGAGTTGACTCAAGAATACTCACCTGGGAACAGGCACATTCAGGGCTGTATATTTGCAAAGTGATTTTGATGTCCAAATAGGTCGATACAGTTTGATAAACGAAGACCTCCAGATTTACTACATTAACCGCTTCGGCCTGGTTTGAAAGGGAACCCAGTTTGATAGCTGTCAGATTATCCAGGTCATCGATCGTACTAACCCTGTTCAAGTTGGATTGCCACAAGGCTGCAACCGGGTCGCCGGCAAAACTAGCAATCCAGCGTCTACTGAGTAATTGGTATATTTGTGGAATAATAGCGGTTCATTTGCGGACGCCTGGAGGATGCTGCTCGTAGTTATTCCTGAGTAGACTTAGTGTACTTCGTTCCGACGGAGAGTGCTACTGTCCTCTCACTTGTAGTGGGGACAGTAGTAGTATGCTGCCCAACGTGCCTGCGGGTTCTACACAAGGAATGACCACTATATTTGCGGTAAGCCTCGAATAAAACGGGGCAATTCTCACAAGCTCATTGCCACGCCTGACTTGTCGAGGCTTTTTGTGTGGCTTCAAGTTTTATGTCTGGGTTCTGGTTTCTCGTGTAATGGACTGTGGTCCCTATGGGGCTTGCTTTTCTCAGCACACCGACGGAGTCGGGAAGAATAAATGGCCGCCGACAAGCAGTGGTAAATTCGGGAAGGTGATGGACTTGCGCGCACGTTGCGTTTGTTGGGTGGACGTTACTTATCCCTCCTCAGACTTTAAACGCTCTTGGACTGTGTCGCAACTGTCGCATTTGTCACAACCAACCTACTGATAACTCCTGTCTCCTTTGCTGTTGTCAGTAATGAGATTAATTCTACAAAACCCTCCAATCGATATGACTTGTCTCCTTACCCTACGCATGTAATCTCTGTGACGAAATTAACATCCTGTTTTGTAGACGGCCAACTTCCCACATTTTAAAAGCGCAAAAATTTATGCGCATCTTTGTTTCGGATAAAAGCAGTTATCCTTCAAGTTACCCTTTGTTTTATTGCAACTGTTTAATCGAATTTTATCCTTGACCATTGCTCCTCTCCGATTAGCTGACTATCCGGCTTTTGCGTCATTGGCTAATTAACTGTGTATGTGTTAGGGAATGATAGCCGATTTGGCTTTTACCCCCGAGTTTGATAGGGCTATTTCATTGGCTATCGGTGACTGCGCGACGCTAGACCGTGCTAGACAAATCATGGTCAACGGACGGGTGTAAACGTAGCCCAATCCTGCCAAACAGCAAGCAAGTACAAAAAGCGAGACCGTCGTCCCATTAGCCACCAGAGGACAGCCGACGAAGTGGTATGATCACAAAGCAAAAGTGCGAATATGCAAAAAGGTCAAATCATGAGCTGGGCAAGTAATCAGGATGGGCGGTCCGAATTGGACATAAAATGCCATGAACTGAATCACGTGAAATGCTTCAAACAAGCCGGACCAATCAAAGCGCGACCGGGACAACCGATGGAATGATGGTGGTGACATGGGCGTAACAATGGAAGCAAAGTAACCCATAAATATGTGATGGGTTTTATTAATAAACAACAATCTGTGTTTACTGGCGTATTCTGATTGTTTTCATTTGAGGTAGCGGGAGCGAACGATAACGATCTAGGGATAGGACTGACTTACTAAAGAACAACAGTGGGAACAAATCCTGGACATTGTATATATATATATATATATATATATATATATATATAGAGTTGAGAAGGCGTACACTGAGTTAATACGTTTATCGTGACGTTGCGATCCAAACGTAAATGAGTGACTGAATGGGATCGCTAGTTCCGTTCTTTTTTGTGCACTGTCCGTCTGTTTGTCTCTCTGTTCTGCATCCGGGTCTTGTTAAAATGACGTAATGTTTGTTAATCTCGACATGCCGATTGAACGAGTTATTCGAGTGGAGGGCTTCAAGAATCAGTCGCTCCCCCTTTCTCTTTGCCCGACTGACTACCTTTGCGTTGTTGATGTTGACTTCATGGCCTGTTTGTGCACAGTGGTTCCATATCTGCGAGTGTGGGCCAGCGCGTCGTAGGGCTAAGCTGTGTTCGTGCAAGCGTGTGCGTAATTGTTTGCTTGTCTCACCGACATACTGTTTGTCACATCTAAGGCACGGAATGGCATAAACTACCCCTGACTAGTCGTGCTGGTCGACGCGAGTTTTTCCGTTGAATAGAATAGATCTCAGGGTGCCGGTCGGTCTGTGGGCAATTGTGATGTCTAGTGGACGTAGGATGCGTTCGACCGCTTCGGATACTCCCCGTATGTATGGAAGTACCACGATCGGTCTTGCCCTCTTAGTGTTTGCCCTCTGCTTTCTGCGAATACAGGTGTTGATGAAAGACTTTGGATATCCATTGACCGCAAATAACGTGAACAACCTAGATTGCTCTTGTTCCCGTAGGTGCTGTGTACTGCAGTGTGTGTCGGCTCGATGGAACAGGGTACGCACACAGCTCTTTAGGTGGCAGGTTCGATGGTTGCTTTTGAAATTGAGTATGCGGTCCATCGTCGTCGGTTTTCTGTAGACGGTTGTCTCTATGCTCTCGTTTGGTTGCCTCATAATTAGTACGTCGGGGAACGGTAGAGCCGAGTCTTTTTCCTCCTCCTTGGTGAATTTGATGCTGGGCACTATCGCGTTTAGGTGTTGATGGAATTGGTCCATTTCTGTTTTTTTTAATACAACAAATGTATCATCAACATATCGGATCCATAAGCGTGGGCGGTTTGTTTCGAATGCCTTTGTCTCGAAATGTTTCATGGTTGCGTCTGCTAACAAGTGTGGTAGTGGTGATTCCATGGGCGTTCCTCTTATTTGTTTATATACCGTCCCATTGAACTGTGGGTATGTTTCCATGCACAATTCTACCAAATGCATTATATCGTCCTTAGACATTGCTGTTCTATCTGATAAGATGAAGTCCTATATATATATTCCGTGTTGTTGTCCCACCACGTGCTGTCGTTTTGTGCTCTCTGTTATTGTTATCCGATGTCTAGCATTGACCTCGTGTCTTGTGTGTATCTCCATAGTTGTCGCAGCCCGACAACACGATACATCTAAAGGTTAATTATACAATAAGTTGGTACAGTTGGTCAACAGCGTCCGAATCAAAGTATCCCTCTTGTTTTCATCAGTTATCTGCTTGACATATACAACGACTGTATTAATCACTGTACGACCCCTTTAAATCCGGGAAGCACCAAGCTCTTTGTTTGGACAACGCTGCGCTATTTCATGCGGGAGTAATATCCGCGAATAACAGGTCGGATTTTTTCCAGGTTGAGGTTGCATCGACCATGCTTTTCCTTCGTTAGTTACTCGAAACGCGTCACACAAAGTCGTTCGATAGTCGTAGTTCTTTATTTGAAAGGCACATTCGACCGAATAGCAGTATTTAGTGCTGTTCACCGGAACGACATGCCAGTGAAGTTCGTATTTCCGTCGCGAGCATTGTCCTGGCATCCGTAACGGCGTGTAAGGGTATAGGGTGAACTTTCAGGTTCATTCAAAGCGACCAGTGTTAGACAAGGGTGTCCCGTCTCTTCGTTCTTGCCCAACTTCTTCACCGGCGAGTTAATGGGTGATGCTTTAGATCTTCAGAATATAAAGGCGGAACTCTCGGATTAGGTGAAGCTGTGTGACCTAGTTTAGGTGTACTTGTTGGAATCTACGAAACATGAGCAACCTACACTATACAGGCCCGCGAGGACTGCAATTCCATTCTGGATATACTTTGCATCTGCGAAATGTAAAGTGTTGTTGCCACGATGGACGACAATAGTGAGAATTTTGGAGATGAATTAATAATTGTTGACGTTTCAGTTACCTAGGCAACGTTTTGATTTCTTACTCCAGTGTGATTTGTAGTAAATGGGACTAACCCCATGACCACAGGGTACTTTAAAGTGGATTAGGTGTTGGGGACATTCAAACAGAATTCGACTTGTTGACTCTGCTCTTAAAAACGGTAAGATTGTAGATTGTTGGGAAGACGGGAAGAGGAAGAGTAATCCAGATCTTTACAGTTCAAGAATAAAGGAAGATTAAAATAAAGTTTGCTATCTAGGGATGGGGACTTGACGAGGATGGCTGACCACCGGAATAAGAGAACAAAAGGAAGTCGCGGGAATATGAACTGCCGAGACGAATGCTGAAAAAATAGCGATAGAAGAGAAGCACTGAGGTAACTGCCCGATAAGTGCTGTAGGTTTGGGTTCAGGGAGGGGTCATTAGTCAACCGAACGCCCTTTATTTAAACTTGAGTGCGAAGAGGAAGAGCGATAAACGATGCCCTACCCGACACATGACCGCGTTGTAAGGCTAGGGGGTGCAAAAATTGTGGCACGGATTCGAAAAACAACCTTGCGATCAGCATGAAAAGTGAGTGATAACACAAAGGGAGACCAAAAAAGAAGAATTTCTAGACAACCACAGCACTAAAAGTGATTCGGTGGAAGGAAGAGAGATCGAGCCAAAATTTCACTGCGGAAAATAAGGGAGGTGTTTGAGTGAAATAAGGAGAGAAGTCATGGAGGTCTTCAAACAAACGTGTGGTAATGCCCTAAGTAGTGTTCCGCCCTAGGTCGGAAGCAAATGATGCACTGAGGACAGTAAGATCATAATACTGGTAGTTTCTTGGGGAGTAGTAAATGAGGGTAGAGGGCGATGAAGAGTAATTTCGTCTGCAAAACTGTGAATAGGCTGATGAGCTCAAGTATGGAACTTTGCGGAACACTAGTATTCATGAGGAACGGCTGAGTCTCGGCCAGAATACTGAGCTGGTAGTAAAAGTGGGCGCGCTTATTTCCAAGGCTACCGTGATGTACGCTGAACTGAAGCACTTCCGGCACCGGTGTGATATTTCATTAAAGATGGAAGGACATCTGTACTTTGTCGCGATTTGCTCAGTTCTGTTTTATGGTTGCGAGACGTGGAGTATGTGTCGAAGATGTTCGTCCCTTAGTTTTTGATCGCCGTCATTTACATAGTATCGCTTAGATTGGATGGAAGGACCGCATGAGCAGCATGCAGTTTTGGAATCCACTATAGTGTACCGGTTCGGAGAATATTCTGTTACGGCGTATCAAGCTTATTAGATTTCTTTGGTTGGGTCACATTGCGTATGGTGAAGACTCGCCTGTCATATGCTGTCTTATTTTCTGTTGGTCCCACGGAGTGGAAGGAGCCTTGTATAAGTCAACAGACAACATGAAAACGTGGAACGAGAAAATGTGCAACGAATTCAGGCAAATTAGGTATCTCTTCTCCTTGTTTGGGGTTCGAAAGATCCGTCACTCAGTTGGCTGAAGACATTGAGGGAATGGCGGCGAACTACGAACAGTTTAAATGGTGTTTTCATTCTATGTTTATTCAGAATGACTAAAAAAGCGCGTTTGAACAGTTGGGTTGTATTCCGTGTGTCTTGGCTGCTACGGCGCGTTTTTCTTTTCCCATTCCTGTAGACTCACTCGCTGTCTACCTTGACTATTCGAATTTCGTTGCGACGCGCAAAGTGATGAGAGGCAGCGGCTAGTGGGGCCTGTCCTTTTGTTTAACGCTGAAAGACAATGACGATGATTAGAATGAGAAATAGAGGAACACAATTTGGCGAACAAGCTCGTTTTCAGTGGTTCGTACTCATGCCATTACATCACTATATATATATATCTTGACAAAAATTTTCACTATAGGAAGGATTAGATTAGTCAGATACAAATATGGGTGGGGAAGGGATTTGTGGTGTTACCTGCATAACCTGAGTTCACAAGAACGTGTTGTGTTGTTTTGTGGTCAAGGTCTTGCACTGGGACGGAAGGTGGGCCAGGGGAGTTGAAGCGCAACCGCAAATTGTCCGCTATTAGCTAGCATTTTTATGGCGAAGCCGGAACGTGGGCCACTCGAGTCGTCAATACAATCGCTCTGCTTATACAAGCATTATGTGGATGACATCTTCTGTGTACTCAACCCCTCGACGAAAAGTAAACAACTGTTGAGTATGTTCAACTCGATTCACGCAAATGTGAAATTCACGACAGAGATGGAGCGGAACAATGAAATAGCATTCTTAGATGTACGACTAATGGATGGATGACGCTTCAGATGGGTAGGCTGACTAAGAGAGAGAGAGAGAGAGAGAGAACACATTCGAAACATTTAGATGTGCTGAGATTTAAACCAGTCTGCGCCGAGAAATTATAGATAGAAGATAGATTGTCGGAAAAACTGAAAATCATCGTTGCTCGAAACGGCTTGAGAGAGGACAA
>LUCM01001969.1:0-18595 GCA_008360955.1 Fasciolopsis buskii | reverse complement strand
AGTTAGTTGAATTACTCTACTCGAATCCTGAATTCGCGTTTCACTCACGCAGCATACATCAATGGGAAGTGAGTCCATTGTCAAAGCCAAACGCGCCTGTTGGCCGGCCTATGATAAAGTGCGCATGTTGAAGGAACTTAGATTCAGAGGCTGACGAGGCTTCAGAAAATGTGACCTAGCGGACTGAAAACCACCTACTGCACTACTTGACAATAAACCGTTGCGAGTATCGGGCGTGTTATCAATGGAGATACTATGGGTAGGCAGAAGGGGCAAACAGATGCAATGGGAAGCGCGGTCCTGATTATCCTACGTGACGACCGATGTAGTATGGATTTATTTGTAGGCGTGTAACTCATGGGGGGTTGATGGACGGGTACTGCTAGGGAGTCCAGCCACTAAGCAGAAGAACGATTAGGGTTCTCAACCAAAGCCTTTGGTTCTGACAGGAACCTAACCGCAAGGCAGCGGGGAATAGCTGAGTGGAACTCCATCTACTTTGTCAGGCCTCTACCCGTTGATCTTCCAGTCATGATTGGACCTTCGTCTTGAGGTAAGTCATCTTTATAGCCCGCTGGGTTATGGAGGTTTGCTAGCCGTCCCACCACCTCGAGGTGGAGTCTCAGTGTTCTAGTGTCACCCCGTTGCCTCGTAACATCTCAGTTTCGCTTTTCGCCCCATGCAGTCTGCTGCTGCATGAACGGATTGCGTGGTTTATTATGAACTGCCGGTCCGTTTACGAGTACGGGTGATCATAAGCGACACTTACATTTCGGGCTGACGCGTCGCTTACCCTAATGTTCTCAGACCTCTATTCAAAGCTCCCAAGTTTGCCACTATAGTGACAATATGCAGGTGTATTTTTTTCTTGTCGTATGCTAATTTCCTGCTTATCACGAGACCAAGACACTCCCACCACGCCATTTTGATGTATTTTTTATTCCCAACTTCGAAAAAGCTTAATCGTCGCTCAGCAAATGGGGCCGTGTCTGGTTACCCTCGTAGCATGATGGAATTAAAACTGCGTTGCAATCTGTTGTTGGATCGTGCATCTGGCGTCTACATCCTTCTCATCTATCGGCTTTTGCAGTCTCTTCCCGAGTCTTCTTGGCCTAAATCTGTAAGTGTCTTATCGTATTTTTCAGCATTATTTTTCACTGATATTGTTTATATCTCACTTGTTTGTTTACAGACTAACAAGAATTGCCGTTTCATTTTCCCGTCACGGAAAGTAGTAAACAGTTTTATCGGTTATCCTCGTATCTGGTTGACCATACGTTTGGCATCTCAATTGCACAGGAATCAAATCACGTGTCCGCCGGTAACTCTGGTGTTAGATGGTAGTTCACTGTAGCTCGACTCATTACCAGCCATCCGTTGGAACCTTTATGTGACTGTAGTTTTTATATGGCTTGTCTAGATCACGAGGGTAGTAAATGGTTCAGTTCAATTTACACAACTATTATCCTTTGGTTGCAGCAGCATCTTATCTTTTCCCGCCTGTGTAGGTCCACTCCCTGTTCCCGTTGGATATTCACCCTTTTTATATAACCGTGTAACTCTGGGTAAAGACAGCGGTCAGTGAGACTTGCTTTGCTGTTTAACGCTGAACGATGACAATGAAGATGATGATTTGGTTGCAGCCTCAGCATCAACTACTCAAAGAAAAAATAGCACGAGGAATAATGAGAGGTCAGTTGCAGCAACTGAACAATTTTCTAATTGGATCATCTGCCGGACCACAGCAGTCATTTGCATTGGAGAAAGCGAGTAAAAATTTTGGAACTATTCCATTTTCCGCTACCTTGTGATTTCAGTGCGTACTTCTGGTCAAGCACATCTGATGAAATGTGTTGTTTTTGAAATTTCAAATGTTGCGGTTAGCCCTTTTTGTGTTTCTTTTTCGATGTCGTCCGTTATGCCGTCAAAATATTTTTTTGTCAAGTTTATATGAAGGACCGAATTACTTCCCAGTCCATAGATTAGTAAATCTATTGACTGAAAACTGCGTTAAGAAGGAATTTCCTAGGTAAACCGGCTTATTATCACTTTCATCGACTATCTATTTTACTAGATGCAAGTTTCCACGTAATATCACGCGACACATCCTTTGTCGATTCTTTCCGAACTTTATTGAAATCACATACCTGTTTCAACGAAAAATAGGAACCTTTTGTAGACTGCCACTTTCTGAGAGTGATACTTTACAATGTTGACAAGCAATCGGAAATTAGTGTGAATGATATAATATTAATAACACAGCGTTGTTGGTAGATGTAATGCGCCAACGTTTCGACTACCGTGGGTAGTCTTTCTCAAGGCAAGTTTTACAATCAAATGACTGAGGGAACGTTCACATGCCAACTGATGCTTAGTTGTGTTCGTGTATGTGTGTGCTTTGAAATGTGGGTCAGGTGAGTGATTAGTTGTCTTCCACGTCATGCGTCACCGTGGTGGTGGGGTCAACTAGCGCGGTGACCTTTGGTATGCTTATTTCTTAATGATGTTAGGGCTGTCCATATCTCCGAGATCTCTGCTCCGTCGTTCCGATTTATGCATGTGGGGTGGGTGCTTATCGCCAGAGCCTCGGCAACCTTACGCTCAGTGCAGGTTCTGAATCCACGTTGAAGTATTTTTGCGTTTTCATAATCTATGTTATGCCCTTCTGCTATGGCATGCAGAGCGATGGCTGAATCGCGCTCAAGTTTTGATAAGGCCGCCTTATCTGTAGGTCTGCACTTTTCTTTCCTTCTGTGTTCAGTTATCCGCGTCATCAGTTGTCTGCTGGTTTGTCCAATGTATTCAGCCGGGCATTCCTTGCAACTGATTTTGTAGATGCAATTGTCGTGGTCTTGCACACCGACTTGATCTTTAGCTTTTGATAGGTGGCGCTTTAAAGTGTTATCCATCCGGAAGAAAGTGTGAATATCAAAGTCACTGAGGACCTTTCTTATTGCTTCCGAAGTACCTGATCTGTACGGAATTCCGACGGAGGCCGTTTTCTTCTTTTCTTTCTTCGTCATGTTTGTTGACACGCTAGTTTTCATTTGTTTTCTTATGAGGCGTGGTGGGTAGTGATTGTCCTGTAGGATGTCGTGTAGACGTCTTAGTTCTTCGTTGCGTTCGGTATCATCACTGCATAGCTTTTGAACTCTGTTGGCTAGCGAGCAAATAAGAGTCCGCTTCACGCATTGTGGATGAGCTGAACTGAAGTCCAAATACTTATCCGAATGTGTGGATTTTCTATGGATGCCGATATTGAATTTTCTTGAGTCATTAACTTTCAGACGACAGTCTAAGAAGTTGATGACTCTACTGGTGTCTTCCGATTCCATTGTGAATTTTATGGATCTGCATTGCTTATCGGAAATTAGCTTTCAATATTTAGTTTTGGAGATTTTGGTAGACAGCAGTTCACTGTCGTTCGACTCCTTATCACACGTGATCTGTTTGGACCTTGCGTGTTTCTGTATCACTCCGAGTTTCGGCTTCCACAATCTCCCATGCGTGCTTCGTGATTGCTTGATCTAGTATTTCAACTTTATGTAGATTCTGCTTGCGTTATTCTTGACCCTCGCGAACGGATACGAGGGAGCGAGTGGATCTTGTCGTCTTGTAGCTGGTTCGTGCTCATGCATCCGAGTGGGCACTTTACTCCCCGTTTGACTGATGCACCATTCGTCCTATCTCATGTACTTGACTTTGCATGACATTTTCCCCCTTCGGTTTTGAGTTTCTCCTTTGGTTTCGATACAAGTCTTCTGGACTTTGTGTACGACTTAAAGCAAATAAAAGAAAATGACTGTCAGCGTTCTGTGCCAATGATGTGAATACCACAGCATTACTAGATGTTTGCTGTTAAGTAGTAGTCGCTAATCAGTTCTGTCTGAGCAAAGTTATATTAAACATGATATCATCGCTCAACTCACCATTCAGAAACTATGGAAGCACTGTATAGCTGTTTTATCCTTGTTNGATGTTAGGGCTGTCCATATCTCCGAGATCTCTGCTCCGTCGTTCCGATTTATGCATGTGGGGTGGGTGCTTATCGCCAGAGCCTCGGCAACCTTACGCTCAGTGCAGGTTCTGAATCCACGTTGAAGTATTTTTGCGTTTTCATAATCTATGTTATGCCCTTCTGCTATGGCATGCAGAGCGATGGCTGAATCGCGCTCAAGTTTTGATAAGGCCGCCTTATCTGTAGGTCTGCACTTTTCTTTCCTTCTGTGTTCAGTTATCCGCGTCATCAGTTGTCTGCTGGTTTGTCCAATGTATTCAGCCGGGCATTCCTTGCAACTGATTTTGTAGATGCAATTGTCGTGGTCTTGCACACCGACTTGATCTTTAGCTTTTGATAGGTGGCGCTTTAAAGTGTTATCCATCCGGAAGAAAGTGTGAATATCAAAGTCACTGAGGACCTTTCTTATTGCTTCCGAAGTACCTGATCTGTACGGAATTCCGACGGAGGCCGTTTTCTTCTTTTCTTTCTTCGTCATGTTTGTTGACACGCTAGTTTTCATTTGTTTTCTTATGAGGCGTGGTGGGTAGTGATTGTCCTGTAGGATGTCGTGTAGACGTCTTAGTTCTTCGTTGCGTTCGGTATCATCACTGCATAGCTTTTGAACTCTGTTGGCTAGCGAGCAAATAAGAGTCCGCTTCACGCATTGTGGATGAGCTGAACTGAAGTCCAAATACTTATCCGAATGTGTGGATTTTCTATGGATGCCGATATTGAATTTTCTTGAGTCATTAACTTTCAGACGACAGTCTAAGAAGTTGATGACTCTACTGGTGTCTTCCGATTCCATTGTGAATTTTATGGATCTGCATTGCTTATCGGAAATTAGCTTTCAATATTTAGTTTTGGAGATTTTGGTAGACAGCAGTTCACTGTCGTTCGACTCCTTATCACACGTGATCTGTTTGGACCTTGCGTGTTTCTGTATCACTCCGAGTTTCGGCTTCCACAATCTCCCATGCGTGCTTCGTGATTGCTTGATCTAGTATTTCAACTTTATGTAGATTCTGCTTGCGTTATTCTTGACCCTCGCGAACGGATACGAGGGAGCGAGTGGATCTTGTCGTCTTGTAGCTGGTTCGTGCTCATGCATCCGAGTGGGCACTTTACTCCCCGTTTGACTGATGCACCATTCGTCCTATCTCATGTACTTGACTTTGCATGACATTTTCCCCCTTCGGTTTTGAGTTTCTCCTTTGGTTTCGATACAAGTCTTCTGGACTTTGTGTACGACTTAAAGCAAATAAAAGAAAATGACTGTCAGCGTTCTGTGCCAATGATGTGAATACCACAGCATTACTAGATGTTTGCTGTTAAGTAGTAGTCGCTAATCAGTTCTGTCTGAGCAAAGTTATATTAAACATGATATCATCGCTCAACTCACCATTCAGAAACTATGGAAGCACTGTATAGCTGTTTTATCCTTGTTGGGAATCATCAGCAGTGCATATCCACCGCGCCCGAACTGGGACGCGAATCCTAACGAGGACGAACGATTTTGAGTCGAACTCCTTAGCCATTACGCTATCGGCCAGGCTCCGAACGGTTTGTTGAACTTCAGCATATGGTTTCGCACCTATCCGTCACTGATTTGCACGGCCACGAATCGCTAATGCCCAACAATCGATCAATACTGATAGATGATTTCTCTTCAGGTAACCTAAGTAGGACGAAGTCTCTGGACATGACCTACTTGGTATGTGTTAGAAGTAGCAGATTGAATGCTTTCATGAAATAATTCGCGGTGGATGTGCACTGTTGATGATTCCTAACAAGGATGAAACAGCTGTACAGTGCTTCCATGGTTTTTTTATGGTGAGTTGAGCGATTACATCATGTTGAATTATTTCCTGAAACATTCAATCTCCCACTACTAACGCACAGTTATATTCTGTAGAATCTCATTTGAATCGTTAAGAGTGTAAATGGATAGCAAATCCATTTAGAAATCACGTGGTGATTCGTGGTAGGATTTTTGCCGGTCAGGCAAGGCTGACCTTCAGAAAGGGGACAAAGGCCCGAAAGTATTGATTTTTCTCAGTGGCATATTTCGCGTACGGATGGGTGAACAGAATTTTGTGATATTCTGTAGTTTTGTCAAGTTTTCAGTCACAGCAGTGTGGTGCACTATTCTTCTCGTCGTGTAATATTCTTTATTTCATTTCAATTTCGTGCCAAACATTTCACATCAATCCTGATTTGTTTTTTTCTGCTTAGCTTCTCGGAAATGTGAGTTCGATGGCCTTCCCGGGCGGATTGTTCCAACTTAGCCGTTCCGGCCGATCTGCTGGGCGTTTTGATTTGAACTTGACCACATTCACTGCTTTGCAGCAATCCGCCAAAACTGATTTCCCCGGTCTAGGTCTTTGGTGGCGAAGCAGCAGATTTGAATTCAGATCTTCATCGGCTTTCGGAAACTCAGAAACCTGTGCCACCACGACGCCGCGTATCCTTTCACGTGGTGATCGCCTTCCTTCTGAATCTATTCCGACCGCAGGAGTAATCAGTGAAAATGTTCAAACCGGTTCATCTGACGAAAACCAAGCGCTTCATAAAACTGGGCATCACCAAGATGAACAGGCCGTTATCCAAGAAACAGAAGTCACCCCTCAGCCGAATGCCATTGGAGAGTTATCCACGTTTTCCGATTCCCCTGCCAAATTGTCACGATCCCGTCGGGACCATACCTCTTCAGTATCTTATATTATCCAGCATTGCTTAGTTCACTTGGGCGATGTTGCCAGGTGAGAATATCTTCCAAAATCTTATCCCATCCATTAACCTTTATTATGACATCTGAAGCATGAGTGTAATGCGAGTGGCATGTCCTATATACACTAGGGCCTAGTGCATTGGGGTGGGGGAGGAACCGGCAACCGAGACTCTGAAATTTGGGGTCGATTAGAACTGTATCAGGTCTGGTCCCGCGCTAAGCGACGGAGACTTGCCATATACCACAAAGTGACTGATGGCTCTAGGATTCGGCTTCCGACAGTGTCAGATGCTTTATCAACTTGACAGCCCGACCATCATGGACCAAGGATCAGTCATTGATCGGAACAGTTTTGCGATGGTAAAGTCTATATTGATGACAAGTGAACGTTTTGCCATATGGACTAAGGTTTCTTCTGCATTGACGAGCCCAAAGTAAACAAAACGGCACAAGATGGTTAAAATTTTCATAGCATATTGACTTCAGTGAGACGCGTTGTAACAAACGAAAAACGGAAATCCAATTTCTATTCTTAAGCTGAACTGTGTTGTATGATGCGAGGAACCATGTAAGAATTGGAATTAGTCAGGCACTCAGAACGCATTGAAGAAAGTGATCACTTAGACTATTGAGGTCATGTAAGAATTCGTTCACTCGCTTGCTGTTTTCGTTTTCCCTCCTCAGCACCGATCACTCGATAACAAGTAGGTAAAATAGTGTATGGCAGAGGAGTAGAAAGTACCGGATAAAAATGTAAGTATATGAGAACGCCACTGACCGTGAAGATATCTCATGGATCTCGATCAAGAAGTTTTGTCTTCCATACTTTGATCGATCCCGTGGTCCAATTTTTCATGTCTTTGTATGATATCATGGGCTGACTACCCCTAACCATCTTCCGGTTGCTGCCTCCTTTGAAGACTAACGTCCATCGAGTAGACCCATCTGTTGCCATGCAATGCTGGTCTAAACCACTTTTGCTTTTGATTCTGCCTAATACTGATGCCAAAACATCCATACTTTTCGTTCCTTTTCCATCCTCAATCGCCAAACTTGGGTCATACAGGAGAACCCGCCTAAATGGTTTTCGAGCTATAGTGGGCAGTCCGATATCAGGTATCTTAAATTGGTAAAGAACAACCTAGATCTAGGTATGTCGACTAATATCTCATCCGTTATGCAGCCATTTGATGAGACGCAACTGTCCGGATATTAAAACACGTACGCTCCATCTGTCACTTTCCCCGTCAAAGTAGATTTGGGCTTCGGGCTCAACCAGTCCTACAGCACTTACAATTTGTGACCCTAGAACTCTTTGAAAACATTCGCTCTGTGTTTGACGTGCAGCTGTTACCTACCTTAGATGCGAAACACCGTGCGCACATTTTCAGTTCGACAGATGATCATCTGAATAGATAAGCACTCTCGAATTCTCAAATGAAGATGGAACCATTCCGGTAATTACTTCACCCAAATTACCTGAATTTTTATTTTGATACGATGTTTGTAGAGAAAAACGGATAAGCAAAATTACACAAGTGGTTTGGTTCAGCCTAAATGTCTCGATAAATCAGTAGACTGCAGTATGTCTAACCGAGGACTGTTCGCGATTTTTTATCGAATGTAGACGGGGTTGATCGATTAATAAGGTTAGGGAGGTGGTCCGTACACTTACAGGGAGTACTTGCGTCACCATAACCGCCGCCCGGTGCCTGCATCCGTTGTCTTTCTTACTTTCGAAAGCTTTCCTCTTCTGCGTAAAGATAGTGACGGAAGTGGTTGTCCCGACACCGATCTTGCACATTCCATGGTCAAGAAAAACAACTGCGCTTAGATAAGCCTCAATGAACCTGAGTGAGTGGGCTTGTCGCTATGTGCACTTTTAGAGTGGGAATGTCGCGCAGATACATCGGGCTAGTCGTGCCGAGTGGTCGGCTCAGACGTCAACCGAATACGCGTGTACTTTGGTGGTCGTTTAGATGAGCTGTAAAACTATCCCATTCAGTGAACAGCGATCGGCAGCCATTCTGCAAAGACAAAGGAGAATTTCCGTCGGGCGACGGAGGTTAACAATAGCACTGTATCATCTCTGGTATTAGAAGGTAGTGGAGTGGTCGAACGACAGATCGGCATGTTTTATCTAGTCATGAAGCTCACACGATCCTCATGTCCAAATTAGAACAAACAAACTAACCAAGTATAACGTCAGCTTTCAAACAAAATACAAAATAGCTGATGAACATGAAACCCGACTTGATTTAAAAGAGTTGCGCGACTAATCCTGCAGTGATCGGATATTTGGTCCACATTACACGACCAACTTACGTCAGAAGGCAACTTCTGCACAAAAATGAATCAGCAAACAGAAATGTTCTGTTGTGAGATCGGGGCAAGCCTGGCCCAGACCAGCAATAGACAGTCAGTCGGCAGGGCCTACAAATGTGTCAGGTGTGCCACATCCGAGCTACACCAAGAACAGTGCCTCTCTGAAATGCATATTATAGTTTCCTAATTTCACCTGACAATTTCTGATTTCAGTTTGATTTTTTCTGAACTTAACCTTGAAATGGTTTTGGTGTTGTGTGCGTTATAACTGGGTCAGGATTTCTAATCACATGCCGAGGAAATCCGGAAACGAAAAGGAAGTGCTTCAGTTTATTCTGAGTACGGTCGATCTCCCATGTTTAGGTGAACACCTAAATTTTCGTGAGAATTATATATATATATATATATATATATATATATATATATCGAGGAAGCCAGAGGTAAATAGATAGATGAGTGAATTTATTACTTCAGCTACAAATATTAAAAATATTATTGCTACATAAATTGTTACTTGCCGTTTTGCTTACTGTGGATAACTTCTCTGTTTCTACTGGTAAATTTAGTCCTGTCTGCTTGTCTGGAGTTAAAATGAATTTACTACTTACTGGGTGACATAATTGCGGATATCGCTCCTTTTGCATTTCACCACAAAATCGGCAGCTGACATAAGCATTGATTTCTGTTTAAACTTCACTCTTTTTCATGGATGCCCCCTCGCGTTCCTGCCATGCTCCCATCCTCGCTTTTCTTGTTTCAATTGCCCGAAATATCCGTCAGGTTCTTTCTAATCTGAATGTTCTCAGACCTTCTGGTCTGTATTCCACACATCGTCCTCAAAATATGTTTCACAGTTAACTCCTACAGGCTGCGTCTTTTTCTTTCTGTCAGTCAATATATCTTCCCTTCTCTATGGAATAACCCAATCATTTTTCCTATCCCAAAACAGAAAACCTATCCCAAACATTCCACTACTCTTACTTCTGTACTTCCAAAGGTTTCTTAAACTGTTATCTGTTATCTCGTTACTTGAATGTGCTGGTTTGCTGAGTGACAGCGAATATAGACTCCGCTCGTTTTGATCTACAGGCTAGTCTGTAGGACTCAGTCACAGTCATTTCTTGAAGTGCCGGTGTTCCCCAAAGTTCCATGGTTACCCTCATCTGCTTAGTAATCATCCTGCTTATTTGTCATTTGAGCATATGTTTCGACAGAAGGTGGCACTCGTACACAGAAGAACGAATTTTATGTCACTCTCTCCGCTCTCGTTTTGTAGGAGCAAAGTCTTCGACATTTTAATGGTAACACTTGTTTTGAATGCAGAGGTTGGAAAATTTAGTGCATCAGAAGCTTGTTTAAATGGTTGTCACGCCTTACCCGTTCCGTATGCAGATAACAAGGATAGCTTCTAACATGTTATCTAGACAGTCGCTTATTCACCTGTCAACACGCGCGCCCTTTGCCTGGCTGCGCTACAATTCTGCGTCATCCTATTTCGTTATTTTGTTGCTGGATATTTGGTTCGATTATGTGTCCTCCGTTCGACGCTAGAACCGCGCAGAATTACTTTTGTTCAAAAACCGTATCCTTTCTCAACATATGCTGGGATCCCGTATTGCCGCATCTCAACGATCTAAAAGAAGCACTCGTGCTGGCTGGCAGGCAGCTCTTTAATGTGCCCTTCCGGCCAACGTGTCCAATCCGACTTTGTTGAGCTCCAACATCCGATCTCTATTTACGAAAATGTCGGACCTGTCCCTCTCACTTCAATCACCGATGCATGTCCACACGTGTGTCATTTGCATACAAAAATTGTTGTTCAACTCGGATATCGCTGATTCACTCATGTCGATAGGACAGCTTCAGACTACATCGGCAAGATAGAGTTTCGAACAAGAAGAAGACTGTAGACGGTTTGGCAACATACATAAACTCCTTCTGGTCTGGCAAGTCCGAAGTTGTTTATACGTACTCGCTCAACGGAAGTGACTGTCTCGTGACACGGTGTCATCCTGGATTTTCTCGCCATAACAGCACGATCATAACCAAATTATTCATTGCCTCTTCCAGCTAGCAACAAAATATCGCATCTTTTTCGACTCCTTTCTAGTATTTGTTGTTCCTCTTTTTGAGGATAATCTGCATATTATTGTAGATGATTTTAATCATGCATCTACCCCACCACTGACTGTGAACGATGATGAACTTCCCCCATTCAGACCACAACTCCCGTTTTCCCTTTGAGCGCCCGGACATCTACTTGTCAGGCAACTTGATCCTTCTGCTTATTTGACTTTGTATGTGCAAGATATGTCGGTCATCCCGCTGCGCATTCTTCCAGTTCTACTACATGGAGATATTAGCGAATACCTGACCGAATTGTGTGCAGAGAAATCTTGGTGGGTCTTTTCATTACCCCAATTCTTCAGCTCAGAGTTGGGTTCCCAAAAGAGCTATGCTCCTGCAGTTTTTCTAGGCATCGCGTTACTTTGTCTCGTGGGTTCAAAAAATTACAAACCATCTTCAACACTTGATTGTCGGTGTAAACATTGTATGGTTTGCCCAAAAGTGTGTGTGGGGTAGGGTCTAAAATGTCGCAGGTAGCAAACTAGTGACAGTGCGCGTCGTGATGTATTTCCTCTTACGCTTATCTATCAGGCGACTGGCGAAAGCGACTACCCTCTCTTCACCCTCCACTGACAACTGGAACAAGACGGAACCTTTTGTTAAGTCACCAGCATTTGTATCGAGTATAAATTCCCAACCAAGTGTCTGATTGAGCCAGTGCAAGCGGGGTAAGTAGTGATCGTCTTAACTGCTCGGACGCACCACGGCGTTCCTTTGGACACAAAAACGTGCTCCATGTTCGGTAAGCTCACTAGTTGTAGTGGCGAATTTCGCGGACTCTATAATAAACTTTCTGTGGTAGAGGGGTAGTCTCCGCGCTTCGTCAACATTACTGTGTCGGTCATCCAGTAGTAAGATTTTCGGGGCCTGTGTTTACTCTTAGTATGGACAGGATGTGACCTAGGAACTGAACTTTCGCATGTAGTAGCATGCATTCTATGACGGTGTATGTACTGGAGCGCGAGAATCCTGGGCCATCTATAATAGAGTTCGGACACGAATATAGCATGCAATATATTACAATATATTCGTACTGCACGGAACTAGAATTTATGCAACGTTAATACCGAAGCACAGTAAGAATATGAAGAGTTAGCACCAAATCCAAATGAGGAGGCGCGCACGTTACCCTGTGTGATATCTCAGCCATCTATCTCGGGCTTACCTGGTTGGGCTGAGTGGTGTTAAAATCAACGGGATTCCGTTTGGGATCATCTGAAACTATTTCCGGTGTCCGCTGAATTTCCACTATAGTGCGCACGCAAATGCGCATGCAGTGGCCTGATGACCAAGTTGAATGTTGCAAATTATCTTACCAAAATACTTGAAAAATTCATGGATCAACAAAACACAGTGTCTGGAAGTATGCTCGCCGTTCGATGCCATAGGGTTGCGAGTGATGTTTGTTCCAGTTCTAAAATATCAACAGGATTTCGGCAATTGACAAGTGATTCTGACTACCTTTCTATTGTACTGTTGAATCCTCAGCTCCCCTAACACTTCTTGGTGTCCGTTTCATCCTAGATTTAACGTCTTCATCACTAAACGTGTTTGCGTGCATGCTGATATCTGGCAGGCCATTCCATTCCAATAATTTTTTGCTTATTTCTGTTTATTCGGTGATAATCTCAGTTTTACTTTAGCTGTTTTTTTCTTCCAGATTGTGCCGAAAGTATTTTTCCTACTCGGTTCTCGTCTTAAATCAGTGGCTTTGGGCTTTTAAAGCCGAGGTTAATGCACCAAGGACCCCGAATATCCCAAAGCGGACTCACCAATTTAGAGGACGTCCGAAATGCAACCCCGAACGGATCTTGTTTCTGATTTCGAAGCCGCCATTAACAAAGTCTACTCAGTCGATGGAATAGAGAAGACTCGAGTCAATAATTTAATGCGAGCAATTTATATCATATGTTGCGGTGTTGAAATAGCACCGATACGACAATAGACTAGCAGTCAAACTAGGGCAAAGAGGTGCCGATTGTTCGAAGCGATTCAGAAGTAAGGAGTCTCGAAAAGTGCTGCACCAGTGGAAACCGACATTTCTCGTGTACGCTAAGGCAGATGCAACCGAACAAATGTCACAAGAACGATATCAAACGTCAAAAAGGTTAGCGAAAATGATGTCCGAAAATAATCGCCTTTTTTCGAACGATCGATGCCACTACAAAGCTTTTCTGGGAGAGAATTGGTCTCAGACGTTACCATCTGGCTTAAAGAAGATGCTCCATATATCTCCAGCGGAGCGTCCTGGTGCTATCGCCGAATCCGCTGAAAAGAATTAAGGGACGCATAAACCCTCGGTCAGTCAAGTCGGTTGTGGGGAAACCAACCTCATTAACTACAATGGCCCGCGATTTGGTTCGGAAGGTGGAAGCACTAGGGATGCTCCCCAGGCAGCACCAAATAGCCTCGTTACCCAAAAAAACGTCTCGCCACAGTAGGTCCTCCAACAGAAGCCCCATTAGAATTTAGCCTCCATCTCCGATTACCAACGAAGTATGCTGGTGCCTTCAATAATTCTGATCGAAGACACACTATTGCATTCCACCCCGCCGATTAGGTAAACGTCGGTGCCGACATCTAGTGGCGGAGAGCGTCACTGGTCTCTGCTGTCGACCAAAATTTCGGTATACACTATTTTGTAGAGACATGCTAAAACTAGCGAGCTTCCGTCTAAGGTTCAATCTTTGAATGGTCGTCAGTTTTTCAGTTTTTGCTGCACGACCAGCAAGCCGATGGCCACTTACGAACAAGTTTCAAAGAGGTCAGATGACGACCCACATCGTACTTCATGCTGGGTTCTCTTGCCGCAGATGTTCAAAGTTCCAAGATATACTCTGGGTCATCTTTCCATTCCTTCAGGCGAACAAATCAAATCTAAGTTTGCTGCCGTGACCTTTCACACCACAATCGTATTCTTCTTCAGAATTCCCTTTCACTCGCATCTACTTGTTTCCATTTTGAACCCCTACTCAATGACAATGTTAAACATTTCACAGAGACGGACAACATAAATTTTGATATTTGCCGCCCCTCAGAAACACTATTCATCTCAAATGACTGCATATCCAACTATAAACTGAAATCTCAAATAAAACACAAGGAGCACTTCTACAAAACTCGTAATAACTCGAACCTAAAAAAAGCGGAAATCCAACGCGGCAACATGACATTCGCAAACCAATTCTTGAGTGGTAACAACAACCGATTCCTATGGCAAGGTATTCGACTGTTGTGTAGGAAGAAAAAGTAACATACAAAATTTTCTGCGAATGTCAACAGCATCAATCATGCTTTCATCCATCCTTCCACTTATACCCCCGTCATACTTGGACAGGGTGATGATACGACAGTTACAAATTTTTCTAAGGAAGAGGTGTTCCATGTTCTTCGCACCACTAAAATTACCACAGGCATTGGCCCTGACAGTCTGCCCTCAGCTCTTTTAATTTATGGTGCTATGGCTCTGACCGATGCATTTACTTCTCTTATTAACTCATCATTAAACTCGTCTTCCATCCCTGACTGTTGGAGACCCGTCACTACTATTCCCATCTCTAAATCTAACAGCTCTATTGCATTGGAAAAATATTTTCGCCCCATCGCCTTAACTGACGGATCGTGCCATACTTAAGCGCTCGCGTTCTATGTGTTCTGACGACCTTTTTCAGTTTGCCTATAAATCTTACAGGTCCACCACATTTGTACGTCCTTGAAAGAATCAATGAAATCTGTACGTTGCGTCTTTCTGGACTATTCGTGAGAATTTGATTCCGTCCCTCGGTCTCTTCAACGTCATAAACTGCAAACATTTGGTTGTCCCAGTCCATCATTAGTATGGCTGTCTAATTACTTTACTAACCAAACCCAGTGCACACGAATGGACAATAAAACTTAAAAACGCTTGAGTAACAAGTCAGACATGCTACAGGGTGCTGTTCTTTCACCGTTTCTCTTCTCTACTTACATCAGCGACTTATCTTCTAGTTCCCCTTGTCATCTGTCCAAGTATGCTGATGATGTTTCTCTCTCTCAAGCCGTTTCGAATAACGATGATTTTGAAAGTTTTCCCAACAACCTATCTTCTGTTTATGATTTCTCTGCACGAGCTGGTTTAAATCTCAACACATTTAAGTTTCCAATGTCTGTTCTCTCTCCCTCTCTCTCTCGGTCAGCCTACCCACCCGAAACGTCTTCCATCAATTCAAAAACTTACCAGGATTGATTCTGTGAAGTATCTAAGAGTTGCTATTGATAAAATTCTGAAGTAGGCTTCCCACATTTCCACCTGTGTAGAGATTCTCTAAGGGTTTTCATTCCAAATTAGAAAGCGTAGACACTACAAGGTGAAGTAAAAGCACCATGTCCCGATTTGTATACCAATGTGTTTTTCCAATCCTTCTTTCCTGTCCTCCTGTCATTTTTTCAGGTCTACTTAAAAGAGACTTTAAAACTCTTTGCCGGGGCTATCAATTGTTAGCCGTGTGTTCTTCGTACCACTAACTGAATTATCCCTTAATCTATGTGATCAGCATGTGAGAAATTTGCCCACAAAATTCTTTCTGATCCCACGCATCCTCTGCACAACGATCTTCCAAAGTGTCGCTCTTATATTTCTGCATGATCTGCTTTTCGTTCCATACTCTCCAGAATCAATATCTATAGGAACTTCGCTGTCCCGTATTTAGCACGAATTTTGACACCCTGACCGTGTTTCAGTTGAATTCCTGAGCAACCAGTTCTAATATTTTATGGCTATCCCTGGGTGAGTTCTTTTGTTTTTTTTTCACTAGGCGACTGGCTTTTTTATTTCATTTATTTATTTATTTTCCCCTTGTTGTATTTTCACCCTCCCATTTTTGACTGAAATCCGACAGTATTGATTGTGCGCAAATGTCTTTGGAGTACAATACGATTCCTGTCTATCGGAAATTCCCGCAGCACAGGGCGATGAGTTTGATCAATGGTATCGCAATAGGCGGTTCCGTTCAAAGTTATAGTTTGTACTTTTCGAAGCACGCATGATCTTACCGCGCAATTTTCGCTGCAGCTCACTGGCAATCGGTGGAAACCTCAAGCCCTGTTAACCGCAGAACATCCGTCTGGTTTGGCTGTTTACACCAGTTGTGAACAGAAACCATAGAACAACATGAGAAATCCGGCAAACACCAATATAGATGAGCACTAGAATCAAATCGAACGGACAATACACTTGACACCAAGTTTCCTCTACGGTCCGAAGTCTGTCGTCACCAAAAGTAATGGACTTATCAAAAGTCCCCGATTCTGATGGAGAAAAAACGTTAGCTTTCGAATTGAAAGGAGGTGAATAAGATAAAACGGCATCTACAACATCCAATGGCGGCAAGTTTCAAAAAGGATCTGGTTGGCGAAGACAGGCAAAGAAATGAAATCAGCAGCTATTTCAGGTATCAGTCAGACTGTTTAAGCTTATACCCAACACCAATGTGCGGAGAAATTCGGTTAGCCGAACAATATGCGATAGACATCATATGGTTGACTTCTGGGCTGAATACTTCAAGCAACAATTTAGCTGGCCGTACACCAATGAAGTCGCTAAGATGCCAACAATTGTGAACCCTTTGGAGGTGTTACTTGATCCCCAAAAGCAATTGGAAGTCGAGTCGAAGATCAGATTATTAAAACGGATAAAATTGGCCAATTCCGACGAACTTCCCTCGAGTTCTTTTCAAACTGAATCGCTTAATTGATTACCCCGTGACATTTTGAAGGAGGAGTGAATTCCGTTGTCATAGTGTGAATCACTGATTGTACCCATTTTCTTGAAGAGAACCCTTCGCATGATAGTCGGAGTGGGCACGCGCATATCCAAGGCTCGATCTATGCAAGTTGGACTGAAACACTTTGGCGCCGATCTGATATTTCGTTTAAATTTAAAGGTCATGTGTACCGTGCCACAGTCCGCTCAGTTCTGTTGTATGGTTGCGAGATATGGAGTTTACGTCCTAAAGACGTACGTCGCCTGAAGATTTGATGTTTAGTTAGTATTGCTAGGATTGGGAGAACTGACGGTGTGATCGATGCGCAGATAAGAATGGAGTAATGGTTGCTGGTTTAGGGAATATTCGATCACGGCTTACCAAACCCGTTGGTTCGACCACATTTGTGTGACGAACGCTCGTCTGCAGTACCATACCCCAATTTCTGTCCCTGTCAAAGTGTTAGAATAATCGTCTAGATTAACGGGTGACATGAAGCGTGGAATGAGAAAACGTACAGCAAACTTCAGTATTGCAACTATCTCACGTTTCTCTGGTTGGGGTTCAAAAGATCTGTCTAGGAGTTGGCAGTGAACACTGAAAGATTTGACAGTAAACCGTGAATGGCAAAGATTGTGTTTTTACTTCCTGTCGAATCCTAGTGATTGAAAATAGTGCAGTTGAGCAGTTAGTCTGTATTCTCTCTGTTGCTTGTTGCGAATGTCTTTTTCGATCAATGGAATTTTTTTTCTTGTCCCTCTCATATTCAGTTTTCCTGTTTCATCGTATATGCATTGTTCCGTGGTGCTTGCTGTGCCGTTTACCTGTAGACGGCTGTAATAATAATCCTCTTGCGTCAACCTCATATACTGCTCCTTGTCTTGCTAATGATGCTCTTGTCCATTGCACCCTTTCTTACTCAACTGCTCCTCGAGCAATCGCCAGACGCTTTCGCCCTCGTTGTGTTTTCTGTACATCACTTCCTTCCGATCTACGAAGAATTTCGCTTTGGTGCTCTGCCAACAGTGTGTTTCAATGCTTCCCATTCTTCTCTTTTCTTTGTTTCGTTCATTCATTTATTTTTTGATCCTCACTTGAATTTTGACTTAATTCCACTGGTTTATTTTCATTACTAAGGTCGTCCATATACTGTTCTGTTTGTTAGTTTGCATTTGTTTTCATTGGGTTCTGATCGCCGAGCTTGGCGTTTAAATCGCAAACGTTTCACCACCAGTAGAGGTGACATCGTCAGTGCAAGTGCTCTTGCACTGCTCAGTTTACTTGCCAAGTCTATTTTAGTTGTTCCTCGCGCAAGTCCCCCGTCACAGTGTCTTTTGATTGCAGGGCATGCACCTTTCTGCGTTAATTCCTTTGTGTGATACAAAAAGTTTCTTCCTAAGCTTTTTTAAATCATGAACTCCCTGTTCACCAGCTATTTCATCTTTTTGTCTCCCATTTGATGTTGTACTTGATTAGTTTGTTTGTTCTAATTTGGAAGTGAGGCTTGCACAAGTTTTGTGATGGGATGAAATGCCGAAAACGCATACTTAAGTCTTTAGGTGAAATCAGTACGTTTTATTATACGCCTAATCCATGTCACTTAACAAATAAAGTACATCTTTACATGAAATAATTCACCATGTGATATCATCGCTCAACTCACCATAAAAA
>LUCM01001965.1:41278-62845 GCA_008360955.1 Fasciolopsis buskii | reverse complement strand
AGCTTGTTTCAGCGTATGAAACTTAGTAGACTTCGTTGGTTGGGTCACGTGTTGCGTGTGACGAACACTCGTCTACCATAACGTGACCTCTTTTTTGCGTCCCTCCCACGGAGTGGCAGAAGCCACCTGGAGGTCAACAGATGGGGTCCGAAAGACTCGCCAACTAGGTGGCTGGAGACACTTAAGGATATGGCAGTGAACCGTGAACATTGGCGATCGTGCTGTCATTTTCTGTCGAATCAGAATGATTGAAAACATGTGCGTTTGTACAGTTAGACTGTGCTTCGTGTGTTGGCTGCAGCAGCATCTTATCTTTTCCCGCCTGTGTAGGTCCACTTCTTGTTCTCCTTCAGTATGCACTCTTTTATAGACGTATGTAACCTCGGGGAAAATGCAGCGATCGGTGAGGCTTGCCTTGCTGTTTAACGCCGAGCGACGATGGTGATGAACATTGTTTCAGCCTATACTATGCCTCGATGAAAATGGCTAAGATGTTTCTTTGTGAATTGGGAATTTTGACGCAGTTTAATATCGGCTTTTATGAAAGTACAGGATAACTTTAATCAGCACCAATCCGAATGTTGAGATCCGAGTCATTTTGACCTGTTTCTTTAAACCGTCTTGCTGTTGCTGTGACAACGGGATATGAAGCTAGAAAAAGTAATTTTCATGATGATTCAATGTTAAAGGGATAGAAGCCAAAGGACAATCATTTGTGAACTTCCACAATACAGCTGGTTCTCTACCATATAGTAAGTAGTCAGCTGTTCCACCAGAAAAAGTCGAAATCAAAAGAACTTGATAAATTTAAAAAATTGAAGCGGCTTTGTCCCTATAACAATCAAAGCTTCGCTGAAAACTTGCATTTATTAAGTAATTGTTGCTTTCTGCCGCAGAAATTGACTAGTATGAATCTTAAACCTCAGACTTTAGCGGATATAAAGCACCCAGTTGTCTCACGGTTTCCTCTTTATAGCGTTTTACACAGATTGACCATTTCTTCATTGGTCACCGGTGGCGTGAATCAGTCGAATATTATTAGCCACTCTGGCCAACATCTGTGGGCTTAAATCCTAACCAGTCTCTGATCGCTGTAACGTGAAAACCACCCGTTTTGCACAGCTGTTTGGGTTCTAGTCGGCGCTTATTCATAGCACGCAAATGCTCGGGTTAATAGCGAATGTTGGGAACACATTAGAGGTGCCCTACAAGCAACGGCAGACGCCGATCATGTGTACCTCACAAACGATAAATATCTTTGGTATCTGTTACTCTGTTCGACTTTCTTTAGTCGGTCCCTCCGGATGTCACAAACAATGGGACGAGTAAATTCTTTGGACGTCAACTGAGCAGGAATCGGAGTAATGATCGCGGTCAGGGGGTGGGTAGGAATATGCAGGGGAATGGAACAGGCTATCGGCGAAATTCGCAACCTTTATCGGCTGACCAGGAATATTGGTCTAGGAAAACCGAGTGACAGTGAAGATGATCAGAGACTCCGACTGCTTACTGATTCACTTTCATAAACGTCATCAAGAACAACGAGGATAGCATTTTGAAAAGCAGTTTAATTGACCCATCGCCACAGTAACATTTCACTTATGTCTGCAAGTCAAACAATCCAGGCGGAAGCCATTCCTCCATCAGACATGAAAGCCAGCAGTTAGATGAGTATCCTTTAAAGACGTAAGACCACTGAATTGTGTAAATTATCGCCGTTCTTCTTCAATCATGGTGACGATGTGTTAACATCGGAGTCATCAAAAGTCCTGAGGTCCGTCTGCAAAATTGAGCGAGTAGCTATGGGCTACTATGACTCAATGATTGCACCGATTACTATATGGAAGCCGCAGGTGATTTAATTTGTTAAATATCGCAGCCGAACCGCTCGCAAACATTATCCTCCGCAAGTTACTTAATGCTGACGACACATTTTGGAGCACAGCAACGTCTTCCGCACACCCACAATCTCTGCCTTTCTTGATCTAAAAGCATCGTCCGATTCAGTCGATCGTGCAGTTCTCTGGTACTGTCTCTCAGTGAAGAATATGCTAGAGAAATTCATCTCACTTTTGCAGTCTGTATATTTGAACACCCAGACCCGAGTTCATGCTTACGGTGATTTTCCACGCGCGTTTATCACAGGAATTGATGTTCGTTCGAACTCCCTATTCTCACATCCTCTTTTCAACTTTGTCATATAGGTGTCTTTGGAAATCGTCCCATTCTCATGTGAGAATAGTGGCATTTTTATTTACTCGGGTAGCGAATTGTCAGAATGAGACTGTATCGACGATGTTATACTTGCTAGTGTAGATCCATTTAAGTTGCGAGTATTTCCCGACCATCTGGACCGTGGTGTAAATATGTTCAGGTTACATTTTGCATCGTCGAAGTGTAAAATGCTAGTGCAGTGCTGGGTTGACCCAAATCCGAACGTTGCTCTTGATGAAGAGTCGGGTGAAGTGGATAAGTTTTGTACACTTGGGAAATTGCATCTGATTTGAGTTTGGTCTTATATCGGAAGAAGTGTGTTCACGTATGTCAAAGGCTGGATCGTCGTTTATCAACCTGCGTCATGTGTGGCATCCGTGTGACATTCGCTTTTTGATCAAGGGCCGAATTTGCATTGGTTGGTTGTGCCATCCAGTTTGGAAGCATGACTATTATGGGTAGAAAATATACGAGGCTTTTCTTTATTTGAATACCATTGAGTGAGTAGTATTGTCAGAACATGATGGGAGAATTTCGTTTGGCGCTCTGAAGTTGGGTGTAGAGTGTTGGGTCACAGCGCTCCGGTCGTTTGAAAAGACTTTGAATTTGGATAGGTTAAGGAGTTTGGGACATGTTTCACGTCTGTTGACAGATCGAATCCCTCGGTTAACGCTGTTTTCTAATGCAGGGATTGGATGGTGATGGTTCAAGATGGTCAATCCAGAAATTAACAGAATAATATGAAATTCCTCAGCATTCGACTGTTCCGACTAAGTAGAGTTAGATTTGGTCTCATTTTTCACAAGCAATAACTTTGCATTTATGCGCTGTAATTTTGGTTGCTTTTTCACCTTATCGTCTACTCAGGACGTAAATGAGCGATTGGTAGTGAAGCATCGGTTACGAGGTAATGGGTTGGAGAACAAGAAGAAAAATTTCGTATGCGAGAACGCCACTGACTGCGTCAGTGATCCATATCACCTGTTGTCTGTGGCCATCGCGTTGGATGAACTCATGGACCTTAACCCGGTAGTCTGAGTGAACCCACACCAGTCATTCCGCTCATTAAAGGTGCCATATTTTATTTTCATGTCCGTGATCAGTCATGAGACTCTGCAATGTACCAACTGAAGACTTTAGTCAATGTGATTAAATCCCGTGTTGAGCGTTGCTCTTGGATTCAAAACGTTTCCGTTTTTTTTCTTATTTCTTCTGTGTTGTGATCTTACTATTCTGCTTTCATTCTTATTAGGTGGTGGTATGTGGAAATCAAAGCAGAACGGGTTTTTATAAGGTTAATGACTGTACAAACTAAACTGAGCTGGACTGTGACCCAGTAACGAGATGTGATAAACACATGAGAATTTTATCGGCGGTGTGTATGTTCATTCCGATCTAAGTCCTGTCCGCCGAAAACTGTCCAAAGCTACTAAGTGGCGGACCATCCGTTGTATGCCTAATCATTTTGTTACTGATTACAAATAAAGGATGTCATATTCTTTAAAATCCGGTTATATTTCCGTCCACTTAAATCGGCCTTAAGGTCATTTTTCACCGTGTGGCAGTGTAATATTCAGATTTTCATTCAAGATAGATCAATTGTTTGTAAATCTATTGAGTGACAGCTGTAGTAAGGTAGGCAAGCCACTTTAGGGGAACTGAGTTTACTTCATTGGATCTCTTACAGTGTCATCGTCCTATTTCTACACCGTCATTCCTATTCTCATCATTCCCCCCTGAATTATAGAGAGGCTAACATAGCTTTAAAACGAATCGGTGTAAAGGCAGCTGACCCCGCGGCGGTCTCTGAGGGGCCTGCCGCCGCCGAATTTCTCGTCCGACGACAACCGAAATCGGGGGAGGATGAGCGCAAACGTGGCAGGAAAGTTGAAGTGGTCAGTTTTTCCCATCCATCATATTTCGCCATTTGTTGTTGACTTTTTGTTATCAATTATTTGACAATGGATTGTTTTGCTGTTTGATCAACACCTCTACTTCTTGAGCAGCCTCAGTGACTGAGATGCGATGCCTTTATCCCAGTCGTTTCCTGGGTTTTTCAGTTCTTCGCTGCAATTACCGGAATTCTCGTATCACACTATAGCTTTTGGATGCTCAAATCCAAATTTATTTAAATACTATCAGTGGCCTCTCCGTTTTCTCATAGTAGCCGTTTTTTTATGCGGGAGAAATTTGATTTTTCCGCAAACTACTGCTACCTACTATTTTTCCTCGTTGGCAAACTCCTTGTGAATCACTGCTTATTTTGACTATTATGTGAGCTTAACTTTTTTTCTTTCCAAGTCGTTAGTATTTTCAGAACATAGTACTATTTTTGAATGTATATGAAAGAGACGGAACTAGGTGGCTGTGTGCAGGGTCGCTGATCAGCCTGATCAAAGGGATAAACTAAGCTAACAAAAATTTTGTCGCCATTTGAAACCATTCTCGCCATTTATAGCAAAATTTATGTTTGTGATTTATGTTGTTCAACGCTGTCCAACGCAGAGCTTATACGAGATGCCTGTTGATCGTAATAAAACTAAACGAACTGTTGTAAACCTCACTGATCCAGTCATGGTCCCGTCTGGTTTTGTCTACTTCCGTTCCATCCAGGAATGACAACGGCTAATGTCTGATTGGTTAATAATACCCTGGTTCCAGTCTTGTTCTCATTTACCGACAGACGATACTTGTTCTAAACTTGCTTTTGTCCAGGTCAGGCGGTTTCTATTATTTACATGTGTCATCACTGGAATTGACGAGAAGATATTTTGTTAGTCCAAATAAATGAAAAGAATACAGTAGTTCGGCGTTTAACGAGCCCTCGACAATGGGCGATTGACTAATAGTGAATGGTTAGTCTCCCTAATATCTCACTTCAGTTTGTAATGAACGTGGAAGGAGAAACTGATCTGAAGGGAACATCACACTCAATTTTAACAGGAGTCATCAGCTTCGGTTTTATTCGATTCAACTCCTTGAATTCTTCCTCAACTTATTACAGTTCTGGTAAGTGCCCTGCATCACCAGCACATCAGGACTTAAACCAAAAGCGAATGAAATCCCGATGAGCAGACATAATCCTGTAGATAAAACTGTGGGTTAACGAAGCAAATGTTATTATTATCATCAGCTGCGTATTTGGTTCACCTAACCATTAGTGAGTAATGATTACAACACTCGGATCTATTCGCATGCCATGAAATGACTGCTGCCTCGGATAACAACAGGTGGACGCTAACGGAGTTTACTTGCAGAAATAGATGCAGTCCATTTCCTAATGTTACTGATGTAATCGCCTATATAAGACACTTGGTTTAGAAGTTGTCCTTTTATTCCTAGTATTCTTCGACAAAACCAGGTATTTGTTACGGTTTCCCCATCGAATCCTAGCAACGCCTGAAGAGGATGATGCCCATATACGGTGGCGACCTAACCACCTACTCGAATTCTATTCCACACATTTCAAAAAGACAATCCAGTTGAGGTATTTGCTTCTTTGTGAAAACAAATAACGACTAAACAAAAACCTGAACACATAACATACAAAATTGTATTGTGTAATTAATGATACAAAATTTTATCAGTCTCCGAAGTGGTTCGATGAAGACTGAAATAGTATATATATAGTTCTGTTTTCAGTAGCACGTCTTTCTTGCGGAGAATCACTGCATGATTTGCATGGAAAACACCATACTTTTGAATCATATGTCCGATCGAAAAAAAAATTCCGGTGGATCACCCCGTAATCCTTAAGTGGACTTATCATCTATTCACGCTCCGAACGACTCTAGTGAGAATATATATATATATATATATATCAAAACAAAGTTTTCGTGGCATTTCAACCACCGATGTGGCAGAAGGGGCATGCCTCATGGATGCTAGGATCCACTACATGAGGAGACCGGCAACTATGACCTTGAAACTTGGAGTGGCATAGAACCGCATTAGGCCTCATTGGGTCAGGTGTGATAAAGAACCGGGCGATAGCCAGTTGTCGTCTGCCACCAAATTGATCGTTGGATCTAGGATTCGAGGCTGACCTTTTTGGTGACATTTAATATTTCTGATCACCGCCAGTAAACAAACGGAAAAATGTAAGTCTAATTAGACAGAAAAACGCTCGAGGCGCGAGCATACCTTAGTCACATCCCTTTCAAGCCTGATTATTCACTGTTCCACTGTCCCGATAGATCTCATTCGTTTCCGTGATTGGTTGTTTCATTAACTTGTCTAAGGATGCAGCGCAGTCTCATCACCCCTTGATAAACTGTCTGTATGTTTACCGGGAGCGCATCGTTGTTTTGATTTTCTCTCAGCTGAATTAACACTTCGTAAATTCTAGATGACTCGAGTACTAAGGTAACTGCTGTTCCAATTTGTTCACCTTTCAGAATGTGGATAATCTGTTGTTCACTGACCAGCCAAACAGTGAAGGAGAGGCGTTCCTACGCGACTATATCATCAATCAACGCTGGCGTCGCCCATCCGAACGTGTACCAACCTATTCTGAAGTGCTCCGCTCGGCAAATGTAGATACTGAAGAGCTAGAAACAGCCGATGCTTCCGGTGAAACGGTTGATACGTTTGGAGATAACAAAATTCTGGACGAAGACGACGACTTTTTGATCCGTGTTCACGACTATGAAAGAAGTCAGCTTGAATCCGGAGTAAATGCACCAATTGATTTTAGTCCTACTGTCCCATGATGCATCGTGTAACCTGCACGCGTTGCACCTAATATGAGGAAAATAATGATAAAATAATATTATCGGTGAACCCATCTTTTCACTAGCGCTTAGACCCCTGGTCAATTTTTCCTTGAACCCTACATTGAATGTAGGTAACAAGTTCGTTTTGGATATAGCGTTGTCTTAAGTGTCCTGTTGGCATTTCTTTCCAGCAACTTTTCCCGAAATCTCAGTTTCTATTTTTCTCCCGTCTCATGATGCATTTGATGTCTTAAGGTGCTGTTCATTTTGTTTCCTTGATATTCGAGCGTTTAATAATAACGGAGGTATCACTTGCATATCTGGTCGAAAAATGACAACAAAATAATGACAAACTGTGCACACGCAGTGACAATATCACCTCGACTGAGAATGAAATACTAAGCTCAAACATCAGGATATCAAAAGAATTGGGACAAAAAGCAAAATCTGCCAACAGGAATTGCGTGACGATAATTTTTCTGAGTGGCCTGGATCAGCTGAGGAGGGCACGAAGTGATGCATTAGAACCTGTTTTCTCGATTAGTTGTAGAGTTCAAGTGAGATTTAATCAGATTTTTATGCGTTACCGAACTCACCGCCCATCGGTGTCAGGCTAATAGTCACGGGGAATAAAGTGACCTTAACCCTGCATGTAGACCAAAACACCTTCGACCCTCTTTTTTAGTCATACCTTTTGGTAAAATATCTTTCCCCAAGTTTCGTGGGCGTATCTCATACTAGGAGTATTCAAATTTTCCTGCCTTTCGAGTTTGCTACTAGCTGTCCACGCAGAGCTCGTTTTCTTTTTTTTTTTCCTTTCATATGTCCTGTCTGCACCTATTACCGTCCGTAAAAAGACGAACAAACCACCGGCAAAGCATCGCTTTCAAGAGGAGGACAAGGAATTTGTGAGTCTACGATCCAAGCTTTTTCCTTCTATGGTGACAATCGATAAATAACCTCGTATTACCATGATGTTTGACGAGAACAAATCTGTTTGGTTTCAGAAGTGTGATCGGTCAAACCAATGACATTAAAGTCCTGCCTAGACGCAGCGGTTATATGTAAAGGTTGGACCATCTTCCTAGAGCCTTTGTGTTTGTCATTCGCCCATTTAGTCGAATGCGTGTGTTCTGTCAGTGGCTATTGTCGGCCTCCGTAATGGTACAAGGAACTATCGTACTACATGACACTTCAGTATAATTGATCGTGCCAACTGTTTTGTTTGTCAGTCATGCATATTATTCCACCAACTTGAATTTATCAGCGCGAGCATGTATGTATAACTTTATCTTCTATTCTTGGTCGTTTCTGCTATGGAGTTCACACTGCGGTTGGCTGGATATTCCGCCTAAGCGGCCATAATAACGATGCTACCTAACTTTCTCTGTGCCACGTTCCCGTGTATCAAGTTTGGTAACATATTTATGACAAACCAGACTCTAGTTTATTCTCATCTAAATACAACTAACTTCTCGTTGTAATCATCCTCTTCATCAGATCAAATCTTATCCAAGAAAAATTGAAACCAGTGTTCACCAAGTCGCCGCTTCGCAAGCACGTTCGTCACGCTCCGAAAAGCGAAAGGCTCGCCAACAACGCAAGTTGGCGGAGAAGAAGGCTAAGATGGCCGAATTGGATCGTCTAAGACGCCTTAAGTTGTCCTTGTACGCCGAAAAGATTGAGCGTATCAAACGTTCCTGTGGTGCCGGTTGTGATTTGACCGTCGATTTGGATGATGATGCTGTTATCGGTGGCGTCGGTGAAGTCGGTCTGGAAGAAGCCAGAGAGGTAAACCCGAAAAAAGCCCGTTTTCCCGACCGTGAAAAAACTAGTGCTAGAACTGCCTTGGCTTTGGTCATGCATCTGGATGAGGACTGGGATCCGGATAAACATGATCAACTTCTTAATCGCATGTTTGACGACAGTTATTACGCGACTCATGAGGATCCCAGTGAGATTCCACACTATTCGGACAATGACGATGCTAGTGTTGATAATAACTATGAAGCGGATGACAGTGATATCAATGACGCAAAAGGGGAAAGTCACGATCCGTCGGTTGATACAGTTTCACAGAACCGCAAGAAGGTCCATCTGGATCAGGTAGGCTTTAATTTTCTGTCCTTTACGGTGCGTTATTTCCAGTCAACTCTACTGCGACTAAATTTCACACCGATTTATTGCCTCAAACTTTAAGTGGATAAATTTTAAGTAGAGCCAACTGGTTTGTGGATATATTTATAGAAAAGAACATATAAGGAGACCCGTCATACCACTGATAGTAATCTTAGGAATTCGAAAACGACCTTCTATTTATTCCCGTGGAATCATCGCGTGTACACATCCATCATTTCGTCTTTGCGAGGACGTGAGCGCAAAAATATGCATTCTGCTGTTACCTGTTTCCTGTAGTTCACATATCCGTGATAATTGTGGTTCGTAATACTCAATCTGTCAGTCCTCTAGTCGAGTCTCCTGGCTGGTTGATTAAGTTTCATCACACCCGGGATGTTGCCATTTTCATATTGTTCATCTTGGTCATTATCGGTTGTCCACTCCCCGGTCCATGGTTTTTCAGCGAGTGTGACATGGCCCTGGTTCGCATGCCAAAAATGGTTTGCTTTTAGCGGCCCCATCCCTAGCTTTTGGCCAAATTACCTGATCTTCCGGAATTCATGACCGTTAGGGGGAGGGTGACCAGTTTTGCAGTTACTACGTCTTTTGATCAATTTGGTTTCCTAATTCAACTGCTACAGCACCCATCTTTATTGGATTGGAACAGCCAACGCCGAGCGTTGTTCTCGTATGAGAAGAATTGGGTAAAATAGATCTATTTAAGTGCTTAGGTTGCTGTATCTCACCAAATGGTCTGATATCAGATTGAATGCGTTCTTGCATACAGAATATTCGAGTAGCATTCACCAGCTTCAGGCATCTGCGGTATCGGCGTGATACCTGGTTATCTATCAAACGTCGGGCATACACAATAGAGCAGCGACGTCGGATCGGCTCCGAAACATGGCCACCAAGAGCAGAAGACACTTAAAGAATTTGGGTGTTTCAACATCATTGTCTTCTTAGTATTGGTGGAATGTGCTGGACGAATTTCGTCATCAACGCAGAAGTTGGTTTTAAGGCATTGGATGCCCAGGTTCAATCCTTAGAAGGAGCAAGCAATTTAAACGAATTAAGGTGGTTGGGATGCGTTTTGGGCATGTTCATAGAATGACTGTCTCGTTTCGCTGTGTTGTCCAAGGCAGGTAGTGGTTGGGAGATGAATGGAAGTGACCAGTCTATGACGTGACAGATAGATATAAAAACCGTAACCAGTTAAGTGACTTGTAATTTAGTTTTAACAGAAGCTGAACAGTTAAAATTTCGTGCTTAGGCTTTTTAAACGACTGTTGTGATAATCCCAAGGGGTGGTCGTTTTACCCAAAGCAGAATCGGTGATAACGCACAATCTGGAGGTGAAAATTTTCTCCCATGTTATGTCCCGTGATATTTTTCTTGTGAGATTCTGATCGCTGAACTGTCTGTTTAGATTGCAGCTCTCAAAACCTCACGAAACCCAGTAACCGGAGCTACGACCAACACAGATTTTCAAAGTCATTGAGATGACAAGATCTTTTTGCAGAACACTTGTTTTTTTTCTAACGTATCATGAACGTACGGTATTCAGGTTTTTCATGGAAAGTATTGTGTGATGATATTTTTTTCTGTAACTTAGGTTACGGTTTAGGCCCCAAAACATACCGTTTGTCTTTAGTCAACGTTTCATCCACTCGTATCAATTGCTTTATCTCGTTTTAGGTTGCAATTTTTGTCCTAGTTTACCTCATTCAGGCAAATGAACTTTAGCCCTCTGTCCGACCGGTCATTCAAATAATTGTCTCTTTGTCCAGCATTGTTTTAGTACCTCTGTAACGGCCAGCATTTTGTGGATTTCTAGCGGTTCATTTTTGCCTTCGTGTTGTTTGAATTTAAGATAGGGCACGTGCGACTCTTTATCATCTGTTTGAATTTCCCTCATTCTCACTCATTCTACAGGATTCTCAGATGGCTGACATTGAGAACAGTTTGGAGAATCAGGAAGGCGAAGCTGAGTTTGAGAAATCACGACATCGACGTAGACTTCGTGGAAAAGCGCGACTGCGGCGTGCGGTGGAACGTGAAAAGGAAGTCTACGACCCTTCAGTCTATCCTGATTTTGAGGTTTGTAATCAAACTATGGGACGTGTCCATCATTTTTGATAGTAAATTGTTTTACACTTCCCATGAGTGAAAAAAACTGCGAAAGTCATTTCGGGTCATGGCAGACCACCTTACTTGGTTTGATTGTTTCTACTTACCTTCACCTTTATGCGACCAACTCCTGCTGGTTAAGTCGGCTCCATGGCTATTGTGAATAGCTATAGAAATTCGTAGAATGTGATTCGAAGCGAATATTCGCTGCATTTTGCAGGGTTGCTAAGCTATTCGGTCATCCCGTTTCTGGTATGAGGTCGGCTAATGGCATTCAACTTGGCTGTTTTGCCAGTCCACGTCGCGACACCCAACGTCTGCATATTCCAGTACAGTCGATTAGGTTACAGTGCTGCTCCAGACAGGAAGGTCGCCTGTTGTATTATTCAGTTGACTTTTCCGGATTAGCCTTTCGTACAACTAAAATTGGCTCCCTTTGTTGCTGTAGCTTCAGGGAATACATCTCGTCTACCCATTCAGGAATATAGTCTCTCACCTCGCATATCCTTTTACCGAGGTTTTTACGCCTTGGTTATCCTCCCCTAGTTTACGCCGTCTTTCTAATGTTTTTCCGGGGTGTGGCCGCTGATGCCATGCTTCAGCTCTTCTTTGCTTCCGGTGGGTCTGGGTTACCAACGCAGACCAAAAGGACATGCACCGACAGACACGAAAATCAGCCAACTTAGGTGTTGCGATTAGCGTATAACTCTTGCATCCCCGTTTCGACTGAGAAAATCCGTAAGCTCTCTTACATAATTTTCTGACGTTTGCGTGGATATCATTAAATTGTTGTCCTACGAGTTTGATCCAGAAAAACGTTTCTTGTCCGGATGCAACTACGTGCGTTTGGTAACGCGGCTTTCGGTCTTGCGTATACCGATTCTGACACGGTCTGTTCACGATCGGTGTGTGCTTACGTTCTCATTCATTCTTTCATTGGTGGTAGGCCGTGTTTGTTCAGATTTATGTAGAAAAAGCGCTCGCCGGGTGGTTCGGTGGTAGTGTGACTAAATTCCGCTGTTGCTTGCCGTCCCATCGCGCTTCGTTCACGTTGGCGCCTCGTTTTTTGCGTTTTGTGGATAACGTTTATTGGTCGTTTCTTATTTCCATCCGCACCAACGGTCACAATAATGCTCGTTGGTCGCGGACGCTAGTCATTGTCGTTCGGATTCTCAATCCAGGGAGTAAAGTTTGCCGGACTTGTTGCCAGTTTGTTTATGAGGGAGACAAAAGAAATGTCACTCCGCCGTCGGAACCGTGACTGCACCTACTTATGTACTGTCGGTATTCACAAGAGAATGAATAGAAGCACAGTCACACACTAGCCGTGGTGAGGGCGTGCCGGAATCCCCACATTCGAGGTCCAGGCCGAAAGCTGTGTTGCGCAATAGACTTTCATCACGCCCAAATGGGGAGTGTTCGTCTGCATAGACCTGCAAGCTGATTCAGTTAGTTGGTACTTATACGATTACGGAAGCCGTTTGATTGGGGAAAAACGAACGTCCGGCGTTTGTTTTGTTCACTACGCGAATGAATGATGGGAACTGAAAAAAAGCAATAACAATGCCTATGCTAGCCCGTAGAACAAACGACCCATTCTTGGTCATGTCAGGTGTCCACTTATCGTGATCTATGAACTGGCGTGCATATATATATATATATATATATATATATATGTTCTTACTACCTGAAAATGCCACTGACAATCAGACAATGGGAAACACATAATTGAGTACTAAACATATAGATTTCCACGCGTGACTTGCACATCAAATAACTATTTTTACATTATTCAAATAGCTCTGTTACTTTTCTAATGGATATATAGTCCCATAGTGAGGACTGCCCAGATCATCAGTTTGTAAATTTTAACTACAACTCCGTTGTTCCGTTTGATTAGTTTGCTGACAAAAATCTATTCTGAACCTTTTTGTGCACGGCTTCTGTCGCAGACTTACTTCCAAAAGTACTATAAAATAAATTGCGAGGATGTCTTGCCTGGACCCACCCCGGAAGAAGATGTTTTCTGTCACTTCAAATATCGCAAAGTCACTCCAAATGATTTTGGTCTGACCACTGAAGACGTGCTGACTGCAACTCCTGGGGAGTTGAATTCCTGGGTGCCGATCCATCGGGTCACAGCCTATCGGTAAGTTGTCGCTATGCCTGTTCGTTTACCCGTTTGATCGACCGTTTAGAGAGCAGGGTACTGAACATCAGAGTGCAAATGTTGTATGTCATGAGTAATTCGTGCAGAGCTGTTATTTCATTCGTGTATTTTCGTCGTGATCCAACGCCGACTTTTCGTTTCAGGTGTTTCGGATATTTCGTTCCAATGATTTCCAATGAAAAGCGGCCGGCCAATTGCTTAGACAAATATCAGTCGGCCGGCCGATTGGTTTTTCATTTTCGTCGCTTTCTTTCTTCTTCCTACGGGATGTTTTATTGGTTAATCAAATGTTCATTCCTTTGCAACTCGTTTACTGCTTATTTTATTTTTGTACAAATTTCTGTGCAAACCCTCTGCCATCGGAATCATGGCGAAAGAGAAAGAGAAAAGAAGAAACAATTTCGGCGTCATCGACCATCCACCAAGGTCCATGATTTCTCCGTGGGCTCAATGCTCAGACCGAAGTAGAGGATTGACTTAGGGTATCCTACTCCTTTAACCAAACGATCTAACCCACGAGGCAGCGGGACGATTGGTGGCTGATAGCTCAGTTCGTGTGCCCACCGGAGATTGCTAGACATCCTGGATCCCCACAGACGTCGGCGGACGTAGTGGTGTATGACTTGTGCGCCTCCGTTGTTAGGTTGGAATCAATACTTAATCATCTCCCCTCGACTGATTTTCAAGGATCAGTCAACCCGGTGAAGCGAGCCGATCATTCACCTTTGTCTTTGCACGTTTTTGAGAACTCCAAGGAAAGGCGATGCGCAGGACTTCCTCGGCCGAAGTTCATTTGATGCACAGGTCGTTTGGGAACGTTTCGAGAGGCGTTCAGGAAGAGTGGCCGACTCGGAGCATGAGGCGCCCACCTTTGACCATGCCGAGTCATTTGGGGACCATTTACTGCTTATTTAGCAGTATCTTGAAATCATAACAATGCAATACTCAGTAGCCATGACAAACCGAGTAACCTATTGATCAATGCACTCAAGGTATGCAGATGACTGGTGTCATCTAGTCTAATTTTGCATGTCAACAGTACCTTCCTGCAGTTCGCCGAGAAATAGTGAGACCCCGAGGTTTTATCCAAGGAAGTGTTCGACCATATATTACGCGCCCGGAGGCAGTGGTCGCCGAGTACATTAGAGACCGTTTTTGCTAAAATAGTCAAACCATTTGCGTATATTCTGGATCTAGTGATGAATCTGGGCCACATATGTGAACTTCCTACTCTCGTGGCTGGGTTTTATTGGGGATAATGATATCTCCAGTTGTCGGACGGGGGAAATTTGAGTGTAATAAGTTAACCACACTGAATACATAACCAGCTTCTGAGAAACTGTCACCTAGTGTATTCTTTCGGTCTCATCTATATGATATAAGGTTGATCCTTTTAGACTTGGGTGGGCCTGGTTAGCAACCTAGACCGAGTTTATAGCAGCCTTCACCGCATATGATGTGGTTAGCAGCAGCGTTCTGGCCCACTCTAGGTTCACCAGTTAACCATGAATGAGTAGTATTTTACCGTGGCGGAAGCATCCACTCTAACCGTAAATATCCACCACAGAATAGATGTGAACAGCTGGTAACTGATTTTGTGGTTGGAATGCTCAGCAAATCGGTTGCGAGCGTATTCTCACCGTGAAAGTTCACTGGCTGCCTCACAAATTCTGATCTTCTTACATCTTGAAGTTAGATGCCGGAACTGCTACTTTGCTTGCCCTTAACATTCACTCTGATCGTCTTCACCGGCAACATATAGTCACTTAGTGAGGAGGGCACTGTTAAGGGGTCGACAAGATGTATCAAAAGTGATCGCAGCGGCTGATGCTCACAATCCTTTGGAAGCCGTCACCCGACGGAAACATGAACAGTCCAAATATCCCAAACTGTACTCAGACCTCCTGCGTAGTGTTTTCAAATTCCTTTATTCTCTAGTAAAACTGTAAACGGTTTTTCCACCGGTATATTTTTTTGACTGGAGTGTACAAATAGTATGGTGTCTATGCCACAGAAAAGACCACCATTTCGGACATTGTTATGCAATCGCTTATTAAAGTTCAGGACTCTTCTTGCACCCACCGTGCATTATTCGATGGTTTCCAGTGAATTTCCCGTTCATTTGTATGATCCTTTGTTTTGGTCTTCAATCTATGGTCAAGTGTTCATAAACTCTGACCGGTGGCAGATAACAAACTCTAGGCTGTGCGAATAACAAGTCGTCTTGTTCAGTACGAAGGACATCCTGAGACGAATACCACCAGTTCGGACTCAAGCGTATGATTCAGGTTCCAGCCGTCCGAAACTAGGATCAAATCAGCTACATATTGTTTTCGGAGACAACCATCAGATTCCGTTTTTGTGGTGTGATTATTCTGAAGCAGCAATGGCTTCTTGATAGATTCATCAAGACCGATTTTGGAGATTGCATATCACAATTTTTTTATCACGTCCGATCCTCCCTCCAAGTTTGTGTGACATGTTCATGGCTTTCTAAGTGTAATAGCTATCCTGAAAGCCAAGCATGGATGAATTGCTCTCTTAATGATAATCAGGTGTTACAGCCTGCGGTGTGGTTGAGAACCTTGAGTAGTTCAAGTTTAGTAGTTGATGGGTGTCAGTGGAGTATTCTAAACAATCAGCACATCGTAATTGATCAAAACGATACTGATCCTTCATGCCACCGCCCCACATCTTGTGTTAAGACTTACCTGCGTTAGTTTGCTTCCATCTGAAACAATGAGCTGATCAGCTCTGAGTACTCCTCGTAGGCCAGCTTTTTTTTGTTTTTCTTCATTTTTTGAATTGATCATCACTATAGTCTATAAATTGCTTTTGTGAATCTAACCAATCTCGGCTTCTTACCCGTCCAATTTTTAACTTGAGTGCTTAAGCTCCCTAATCCCAACAGTAGCATTTTCCGGCCTTTCACTCCAGTTTACCACGGGGGATGATATTCACCAGGGGTACCATCCTTCACTTTTTTCGGCTTTTTCATTGAGATTATAGTCGAAATTGCCCTGTCATCACATGGGAATAGCGGCATTGGTCTCAATGGATTTGAAAACTTGTTTTAGTCATAGCTCACGTTGTTGGTTTTCATGGGATTCTGATCACTGAGCTTGGCGTTTTGATTGTACACGCTTCATCACCAGTCAAAGTGGCATCGTCAGTGCATATGCATGTCGAACTTAGAATCTGTAGATGATTGAATACTCAATTAAGCTTCAAGTTTTTCTCAATCGTCTGTACAATAGCGTAAGTATGTTTCAGATGCACTTTGCATCTCTTGTAAAGGGAGATCGAGTGAGATGATTAAATCTAATTAATTGGGTGGTTGTACTTCACCAGATGGTCGTATATCAAGTGACTTGTGCTCTAGCCTACAGGAAGCTCGATTGGCGTTCAACAAATTGAGACATTTATATCATCAGCGTGATAACCGGTTACCAATCGGAGGTTGAGTATACAGATCAACAGCAAGGTCGGTCTTGCTATGCAGCTGAGAACCATTGCCGTTGTGGACAGGTGTGCAAAGACTTTTGACGTTTGGGCACTGTTGTCCTCATAGTTTTGGTAGAATATGGTGCGAGGATCTTACCAATAACTCGGAAGTTAGGTGTAAGATGATTTTTCCTACTGTTTAACCCTTAAAAGAGAAACTAAATGGGAATAGATTAAAATGTTTAGGATGTGTTTTGCGCATACCCAAAGAACGACTGCCTTGTTGTACATTGTTTGAAGTAGGTAGGTAGTGGTTGGAAGGTGGTTGAAGACTGAATGATATGGATCAGTGGTGTTTTTCGACCAGTTGAGGTCTTCTGCTTCATTTTTCTCAACCGTTACGCCAAAGCTTCATGCAGATTCAGACAACCGACAGTGTCGTTGTATTTCAGAAGACGCGTCGAAGGGTGGTTCATCTATTGGTATACAGACGCTGCATTCAAGTCAGCCTGTCAACACAAATCTACTCGTTCCTACTGTTCAGTTACAAATTTTTTCTTCTGTAGAGCGTCTTGATTCACATTGCTTACGGCCAAATACCGTACATTTCCTTACCATGTTTTGTTACTCGGGGTTCTCGAAGTTGAATAGTATTCGAAACTCAGCAGAGCGCTGTAGGTTAAAGGTTTTGCCTACTTCATCGATGGCTTATTTGTCTTCTCGGTTTCCATTGTCTATTACTTGTCCACTGTTGCAAAACTACTAATGTCCACACCTCTTGTATCTGACGTCGCTCTCTCATTTTTCTCTCCCACCACCCCCTTTCAACCAACTCTATGCACGTTATAAACAGAACGGAAGATGAAGAGGAACGTGACCAGCGACTGTTCCACTCGAACCATAAATTGCGAAAGAAGACCAAAGTTATTTCTTCTCTCAACGACCCGGATGCTCATTGGTGGCCGAGCTCCAAAGCACAATCAGAGTAAGTATGAATTCTTTTTGCATTCACCATTTTCGCATCTTTTGCTCATTAACTCCCAACCGATTGTCTTGCCTAAGCTTCTATTTCCCTACGCTTCGGGGACCTATCATTTTTGCTCGTTCACAACTACCTGTGTTCTGTTCACCGTGTTGCAGCCCAATCATTATTTTTGGGTTTGTTTTCTCCTTTTTATTTAATTGCAACTGTTAAATTGCGGACAATCGTTATTGAGATTATTATAAAGCCAATTGGTATATTGTTTTATCCGAATCTGAAAATGGTTTTAATTATAACTGATTTAGTCTGAAATGAGTCCAGAGTTTTCAAAATGTGTGTAACGGATGAAGTGTTCCCATCTGCTGATAACTGTTTGTTGTTTCATTGGGTGCACCTGTCCCTGTTTTTATTGTCATATTCATTTATTCTGTTTCATTTAAAGTGATTTTAATGAATGCCTCATTTTCGTTGCTCATTCTCTTCCTCAGTTCCAAATCCACTACCGGGAGTCGACGTAAACGCTCAAAGCGAAAGCGCAGACATGCGCACGAAAACACGGAACGCGGGGCCCTTGAAGAAATTCCTCACCCCATTGAACCTTGTATAAAGCCAGCTACCAAGTCTGAGTATCGGAAGTTTAATGGCGTCAGTATTTCTGCCACAAGGTTACTAGCTAGCGGGTTGACAACCAAAGACCTGCATAGAGCACAGAAACGGAAGCACAAATCCGTTCCGGAACATTCTGAGTTGCCGTCTGTATAATATCCCATCCCTAACCATTGTAATTAACCATGACAATGTACCAGTTTGTCGATTTATATGTTCTTCAGGGACAAATATATTCACATTTGGCCACAATAAAGCTTTTCACTGCGATCTACCCGGAATTGTTGTCAGCGGTCTTTTTTACGTTTAACTTACAAATATGAACAGTGGTGATCTCCCTATATCCAAGTCAAAGTCCTACGGTTCCAGTAGCCGTAAACTTTGAAGTTTAGGCTTCATCTGAATTTTTTTATTGGCAGCTTTCATCGAGGTCAGTGGTCTTAAATGTGTTCGCCGTGTCCTCTTGATTTCCCATCTTCCCAAATTGTCCTTTTTGATCACATTTCAGTCTCCTTATCTGCAATCAAGGTCCATTTGATTAATTACTCCCTGTAGTTGGTCAGTGTTCTTGATCGGCTATCAAAACCTGAGAATTCTTCATAACTCTACAGACCGAGAAAATCAGTTTTCGAGACATTCGTTGCCGCATCGTTTTTCTCGTTCGAGGAAATTTAACGTCCGTGCAAAATACGTATTCATATTCAAGCTTTTGTACATCACACTATCACACAAAACTACTTTATAACTCATTTTTGACATGCGACGACGTGGTCGAATATTGTCTTTCTCGCTGGATACTGATAGAAGGGGATTGCTTTAAGAGGAACCTGAAGCAATCAATTTAGTCGTAGAGTTCTTCTTGAGTTCATAAATACATCCTTGGTTTACTCTCGTATGGGAAACATTGTGGTTATCAGTTTTACACGCCCGTGTACGCTTCGTTTTATTTCAACAGGTGAACATCTTTCTCGAGTTTTTCCTGGTAGTCTCTGCGTTCCTTGTTTACCTAAGTTTGGAGAGTTTCTGTGATCGATCTGGTTAATGCATTTCGGCCAACTGTTGCCGGTTAGTAACAATTGGAAGTCAGATGGGAGAATGTTGTTGGACATTTTCAAGAATAATAATCTTACGAGGTCTACCTGAGTGCTTATGAAACTTACTAAAACCAGGATTCGAACAGCCGTTGTGCTCACCACTTAATTGTCTGAGCATTAATATCTCCCATATCAGTTTTGACCAGATGTCCTTCTTGGTCGTAGTCATCATATGGTGGATATTTCCTCGTTGCATAGTGTAAAAAACAAACCGATTTCATTTCTTGAAGAACGGACTTTCTAAACGAATGTTTGTTTTGCTTGAGTTCGCAAATCACCGGGCATCACCAATGATTGGACAACGCTCCTACAGTGGAATGACATACGAATGAGGTTTGTCCTAATTTTACGCGTTTGAGCCTCACCCGTGCATCCTTTCATCCCCGAGGACATGCACGAGCGAGTCAGCCATTGGCAGAATGTAACAAATGCAAGCGAATCAACGGGTGCCGGGTTCTCAATGTAAACTGATTGGTTTTCAGACTTACTTGATGACTTTTTAATAGAGTATAAGTGTTTCTTAAATCAATCTTCAAATGATATGCATTGTTTTTCGTCCTTCAGGAATCACTCACAATAGATTACCTAACTAACACGAAATTAAACGTACTCACAATGGAGTCGGACAACGCATCAAGGCGAACGGAATTAGCGCACTCATTCACTCACGTTTAACAACGAATTTGGATCAACAATTCACGCGAAATATTGTAGCCCAATGTATGCCTTTTAATTTTCACAATATGCATATATGAATGATTAGTTCATATTTGCGTGCAAACCATGTGCTATCGGAATAATGACGAATGGATATAACAGTGGGTGAGAAAGGAGAGAGAGAGAGAAAAAAAAAAGAAATGCTGTGCCGGGTACAACGCACACATATTCTAGCTCTCCAAGTTCCTACCTCCGCGTCATCAGTTATCCACTGGAATCTATGACTCAAACCGAGAAGACCACTCTGTTTTTGCGTTTTTAGCTCCACCTAAAACATGTCCTTCATGAATTGAATTGTTTGCCTTATGGGTCTTGTGAAGACAAGTCACTCCTTATCTCTTCTTAAGATTCGTACAATAGTTACCCATGATGATCTATCGACAAATTGTGACAGTTTGTTAGCCATTAGGCATGGTAAACGCTTTATTCCCTGAGACCGTCCTGCGAACTTTAACTAAAGCTTAAATAAAACGGTTACTCCGATTATAATTCGCAAAACGGTATCGGACTACCTATTGACAATCTAATTCGACGCCTACCCGCTAACGAGATGTTCAGTTAGTCGTGCTACGTAAAATGTAGGCAACTGCATTCTTGCGCTGATCAAATGATGGAGATTCGTATTGTCCTTCTCAGATAATCAGGCGATAACCTCGTAGGATTCTCAGTTGTACACTCAAGGCTCTAATCTCAAATCGAGTCTCAACGTGAATCCAAGACCCACGTGTCACCAAAAAGCTGCTTCACTACAACCACGGAAAATATCGAGTGAATTGTTTGAGTTATCTTCATTTGTCACTAAGAACGAAAATAGGCTATTTGCATCTTTGACTGTTCACTAATTAAATTGTTTTTTTTTACTTGTAAGACGATCCAGAACGCGTTGCATAGTGTTATGCGCAAATTATTATCAACCCTTCCTCCTGTTTTGTTTTTGCAATTCCTGTAGAATCAAACACCTAGGGATGATAAAACTCGGTATACTGAGACGCCAACCAATTATTACAATACATTGGTAATCAATTAAAAGCCATGGTTACAGTGAATCGAATAATCGCGGGACACTTACTCTAAGTAGTCCTATCCCATAAATAATCTCACTATGGGCGAGATATTAAAACAGAAACATGGTCGCGTCCGGGGTTATCTGAATGGCACTTTGCGGTTATCAGCAAAGATTCCATTGCGTTTCCTGTCCAGATTCATCATCATCATCGTTCAGCGTTAAACAGCAAGGCAAGCCTCACTGACCGATGCCGTTCCCCAGAGTTACAAGTTTAATATCCAACGGGAACAAGGAGTGGACTTACACAAACGGGAAAAGATAAGATACTGCTGCAGCCAACACACGGAACACAGTCTAACTGTACAAACGCA
>LUCM01001965.1:0-35795 GCA_008360955.1 Fasciolopsis buskii | reverse complement strand
CAGATTGGCGTGTCACTAACTTATTTAGCATTTCGTGAAATGTCTGCTTCCGTCCATTTGGCTCATCGCAATAAGAGTAGTACATAGACCTAAGTGTTATACACGGAATTGCAAGTAGCATACAGTATGCTTGTGTTATCTGCAGCTTCAGTTTTGACGTACATCGGGTTTGGAGGCGGCCGAGTCAAGCAGTCACATATGCCACCATTTTGAATTACCTAGCTGGGTCACAATGTAGATATGTTATGTATGAAATAGCAGGACGCAAATCGTGCGTTTTCATTCTGGGCTAGCTGAGTGACATGTAGAACGAACGGATCGAGCAAAAGTCAAAAGCGAATTTGTATCGAAGTGCGTTACTAGCGCTGCCTAGAAATAAGTTTGTGTAACTCCATAGGAATCGGATAAGAGGACAGTTCGAAAGGGGCATAGGGCAGACCACGTGGGGAATAGAGACATATTCGTTTAATAAATCAAAACTAAACTGCAAACACGTCCTATTGTGAAAACAACACAAATGGCTCGACACCGGGGAAAGTAGGTACGAAAGGAGGGATAGAAATAGGAAATGCCTGAAAAGCTAACAAACTGTGAGCTCGTTTCGAATGGTGGCTTCAGTGTGCAGTAATCCATTCCAGCAATGTGTAAATGCTCACTTCAGGAAATATGCGGGTATTTCAGTGCGCTCATACATACGCATGTGTAAGTAGTACAGGCATTTAGGCACGGACGAGTAGCTTTTGTCAGATGGATAACGAACCAATCGTTAACGTCTCACTGATAAAGTGTCGTTAGTTGGAGCGAGTCAATCTTAGTTTACCGAAGACTGGAGAATGCTTGCTTGTATGATAACAGTCAACACCGGTCGGTCAATCTCTGGGAAAAGTACTTGCATTCGACCGTTTATTCGATGTTGGTGTCAAATTAACGCATCTAAGCAATCATATCTCGTCCTTCAGAACAAAAAATATGCCTGCATTCGGATGATGTTCATTTACGAGCTATGTATCTTAGACAATGTTACGAGCAAATGGTTACAGAATCAGATTATTTTATCTCCATGTTCTTCCGGTCGTTCGCGGAATTATTCTTCGTGACATTGATTTTACCGCATCTGTAATATGTCTTGTGGTTGTTCAACCATGACTGCTGACCTTCTCCCATTATTTTGTCTTCCGCTCGTGAATTCTCACCTTCGCTTCTTGTCCTCAGATGTCATTGACAATCTGTCTCCTAAACAGTACAACAAAAGTAGAACTAAAATATTTAACAAATTTCTGAAAGTTTATTTTCAAGCAAGCATTTTTATCGGTACGCTTTCGCTAGAGCACTTTCAATAAACTTTAGTGAATGCTGGTCAGAGGAAAAGCTCCGACTCCTAACATGGCAAGTGATTTCAAGCAGTTGATATCGGTGATTTTTAATTGCAATTCCTTCGGGCATAGTTGATGAGTTATTTCAACACTCCTCTAGATAGTTTTTGATGGTGAATCTGAACTTATTGAAAACTTTTTTTTCTCACGTTGGAGGAAAAATCAAATGGCAATGGGTGCCTTTTTGAACGTTACCAAAAGGTTACCAAAATTAGCTCGTCGCTAGATTGGTGCGTTATTAAAAATGAGAACAGGTCCAATATCTTCCGCGCTTCAGGGATTCCTCGCGGTCCGATTTGGCAATAACCCGGGGTGTTTTAATCTCTCTCTGCTCGTGGCCTCCAGGCAAAACAATTCAGATTGCCTCCATTCCGAGCTCATTGAACAATGCACATCCAGTTTTGTTGGACGTTGTATGATTCCGCCCTCTTAGCCTGTCTAAAACAACCACTTCACTCAAGGTTTCACCATTTACTGAGTTCCCCATAGTGAGCAAATTGTCAGATGGTGAACGTTCACGATCTCCTTTATGGATAAAGCCACCTGAATTGACACGTAGCAATCCACCAATGAGAAACCGTGACAGGTCATTGACCACGTAACGAATCAATGAGAACTTCGCACGACTGAATTCGTCCACCAATTGCTAGGCCCTGAGAAACGGAAAAGATGAGGCGTTGCACAAGCAGGCCATGCGCTCCCTTTTTGAAAATTTTAAAATATTTGCTGACCCGGTAAAAGTGCAGTTCGGGTATTTTTCTCAGTATCACAATGCGTGAAGGTTAGACAACCATGTCTATAGGCTGCAATACTGTGCACGAAGGTTAAAAAGTCATGCGCTATGGCTGAAAACCCACAGGAAACAGTGCCATGTTACCAGCACAAAGGACTGCGCTGATTCGATCATGAATTTTTTCAACACTTGCATCCCCGTCCATATCCTTCGGTTCAATTAGACATGTATTTGCCACTTTCGAGATCCTGTTTTATCTTCTTCTGTCAGGCGATGTTCGTCATGGTTTATCGTAGTCTAATTTTTTGTACTTTGTCGTTCGGCTATTACAAACATAAGTTGACAATTCACTGCTCACGATATCATAGAATAAGTGGTGAAAATGCCCATGAGCTCAAGTAGTAATCCCAGTCCCTGAACGTTGCCCCGTGACTCGGCACTCACCAAATTTTTGTCTACCATTACGCGACTGAACTAAGATACAACAGAGGTTTTGTAGATTTTTATTCTTACGGGGAGTAATACATGTTCCCTCGCAGTTCATCAGCTGCTGCAACGACTTCAACCTGAGGACTCGCGAGTCTCACAGATGGGATCCAAATGCATGGTTTACTTGATGACTGTAGAAGATGACCCGAAGTGTTCTCATGTTTTTGTGAAACCTGAAGCTACCAGGCACCGGTTGGATTGCAATCTCTTTCAGTATCCAAAATCCACCTTAACTTCGGAAAGGCGTGATACATCTTATAGCGTTCTTAGCATCACGTCTGTACTAAACTGATTACATTCATAATTTTTGATCATGGTGAACACAGTTCAACTTACGTCATTTGATTGGCCGAGTCATCATGTGAGACTCGACCACAATGTAAACCATTCCAGTTTTTCGGATTCAACTGGGCCTTCCGTTTACATGCGATTGCTTGATTGTGACAGAACCGTGAGTTTCATTACTCTGATGGCGTGCTCACTAACCACGCAAACATAACTTCTGTGCATCACTATGTTTCGGTGAGAGTTTCTAGCTTTTCTTTCTACATTGTGGACAGACCGAGTCCCTTACCTTGGGGCAACTTGTACGGGGTGGGAGGGATCTAAGCGGATGCTTGATGCGAATTCCTCGCAGGGATTCATGCGCAAGTCACATGTGCGGGTGAGAAACTCAACGGACAGGATAGAATAAAAGAGTAGGATTGAGATGATGTCTAGAAGTAACAGGGAAACATCCAAGCTTTCGGGCTTGAAAGAGAAGACCCCGTAGTTTGTGCGCAATCGGGTGTGTGAGACAACCATCTTACACCGGAGAATAAATAGACCTAGTGATCCGTAACAGATTCATTCTATGGGTGGAGGAATTTTGAGAAGACATATAAGGATAGTTTAGGAAGACCATGACGAAGAAGAGGCGAAGAATATTTTTTCAGATCACTAATAATGTTACAGGAATTCACTGCTCTGAAATGTTTGCAATGCTTTCAAGGTTCCAAATGGCTTTGTTTTGTCAGTTGGTAAGAGATAGGAGATATATAACCCGATAAAATCTGAGTATACTGACACAATCGTGTCGAATACCCATCATGAAATGAATACCAGTTATTAATTAAAAATTTTAGAGACTTTCGTCAACTTTGTATAACAGACACATGCAGTTAAAGTAGTCATAGGTCGGGAGGGGAGGTGGATCCTTATAAAAGATGTGGTTTTAAGTAAACCGATCTGGGGGCTGGAATCAAGAGACAGAAAAATTATCCAGTTAAAATTGTATATCATATGTGCGATCAATTCTAATTCGTTCCTGAATCACTTAACAGGGTATATTGATGTAACATCGTATTTATATCGATTAAAATTTGCAAATCAGTAAATTATATATAATATATATCTCGGAACAGGTAGAAGGCACAAAATTACGAGATGCAAGCATTTCATTTAATCTTCTCAGTCGCGCATGTAAAACCATTTAATTCACATTAATTGAGACGGGGAGCAACGCAATGAAAACAAACAGCGAGGACAAACTTAGGAAAAATGTTTGGCGAAAGCCGATTGTCTAACGCCAGGCTGGTACAACATTGTTGAGTCAACAGTCTTTACGCACATAATGGTGGCTCCAGTCTGTTGGTCGACAAAGCCTCTCAAAAGGCTCACAGCCTCGGCTTTCTGTTCCTTAGAATCACTTGGAATGTTGACCGAAGGTCATAGGATTGACGGGCTCCCCATGCTCGCTTTCTTTTCGGGCGAAGGATGAGTCATTTGTTTCACTAACCAGTTGGCACACAGAACCCATCGCTTTTGAACTGCAGCGATGTTTTGGTTTTCATCCTGAAACACACGATCTAATGGCTGCCAAATGGATACCTGTGACTCGACCAAGGCAGCACACTGTCACAACGTCAAAGCCAAATCATGGCGGGTGCCAATTATCCAATGATTGGACAATATCGAGCTGCTCATTTGTCTCTGAAAGCAACACTTCCAAATCAAGAGAAGCGTAACAGCTAAGTCGAAGCATACGTTGCAAGATTGCTGGTCTCTGGCACTTCATCAGGGGGAAATTTATGGCGCTGTTTATGACAAGTCAACGATTTTTCCGCTCACGGAACACACACTGGTGCGGACTGGTGATGGAAGGGCCACCTTGTTGAGTGGCTTGCGGTCCATGGCCGTATGCCAACTCCGGCGACGGAGTTTCCTCAAACAAATAGTAGATCTCATGGTAGAGAAGTCAGCAACGTATGAAGGTGCATGAATTGAAGTATTAGTTTTATATTACGCAGTAAATTTCTTTGAATAGTAATGACCAGCAGACTGAAATTCCACAAATGTTCACAAATGCCGACAGTAAGTAACATAACCGGATGCAGTGCAGCCATTCCCGACAAGATAAACCACTGAAGTTCGCACTGTTTTCCCAATCATCCATCAACTGTCTGAATCACAATGATCCTAAAATGTTCTAGAGTCCTGTCTGGGCCAGTGGGAATAGTATTTCGAAAGTGACTACTTCGATATATATCAGCCGGCGAATTGACGTAAAGTAAACCGAAGTCAGGATGGTGTGAGTGAATTTCAGCACTCCTTTTCTTCCCAACGCTTATGCAATTCTCCGCTGTAGAAGTTACCGTGGTAATACATTCATGTGCATATATATATATATATATATTTATATATATGTTTAAACGCTGGTCAGTGCTCTTCGATGGAGTTCGTACACATCACAATCTGAAAGCAACAACACAAGTGTAGCCCGACTTGAACCAAAGCCCGGCAAGGTTATCGGCCCACATCACCACTTACACAAACAGCCCATTATGGCAAGTCGCAACTAGCTCGTTACATCAATGTATCCAGCTGATTCAATGAGAGTTTCCAAAGTACCTTTTGCGATCAGCTTGGTACTTGATTTGAAAATCCATCCATGATTCACCAGTTGTAATTGGTTATTTTAAGGGAAGCATAAATCACAAAATCTTCTATCAATACTTGTCCGTTTCCCGCTGTCTAACGAAGCAGTTAGAGCTCATGTATCTACCTGGAATGTCCTCTTACTAAGTGATTACGGGTCGTGCACACGGATTGTGTTAATCTGCTAGCAAAACAGCGAATGCGAAAACTGGTAAATTTTATGGCAGACCGCTTTTAGCGGATATTGATGAACGTGAACACTGAGTAAATTTGAAACCAACCAGATTGTGATGATGTAACAAAACGGGGAAATCGTCTAATTCAGCGTTAGTCCAGCTTTTCAAAGTACGTTAACAACGAAACAATCGGATGCCAAAGTTGGGAGACACCTTCATCGGAAATTCCAGCTGAGTAAATTTGCTTAGTTATTTTTTGTCACTGTCGGTTATCACGATGGAGCGATCACCATTTATCGCCGAATAACCAGGGATGGTAAAGTTCTCCTTTGGTCGAACGTTATTTAAAAGGTTATTTAGCGCATTAATTTATTTCTGCTTCCGTGGGACGCTGTTATGCCAAATCTGCTCATGTTGCCCCAACATTAGTATGTCATGCTTACTACTGAAAAGATGGCTAGTAGACAAATTAGAAATCGGGAATTACAATCGAGTCTGTTTCAGATGTGCAGGTTTCTCCGTCCTACCTGCGTTCAGGATTCGGCAAACCAGTCACAAAGCGGAATTTTTCCCAGAATCGCTCGTTCTCTCCTAACAAGGTTTCATACATTCTGCTACGTTCTTGGAGTCTGGGAGTGAAAGCTGCTATCTGAAATCCTACCACAGCCGGACCATTCCCATCTGAACGCCCTCCGATGGTGAAGTTCCTTTGTCAAGAACATTGTGCATACGTTGTTTAATGAATAACAAAAGAAGAAGATTGTTAGTATTGTGTCTTTCGGGTCTAGTAGTTCTGCCACTGCATGTTCACCGATAAAGTGCTGCCATCTTCCTCTATAGTTCCGTACTGCGATTAGCACAAATTGTGGAAAGTAATCAGTTACCTTCCCCTTAGCCAAGTCCGCCGCCCAACATGTGCATTTAGGTGAAGTCGATCATAGGAATAAATGTCCATATGGCCACACTTATTTTGGCAAAAATATAAACAATCATTAGAGTACAAGCATCTCTGCAATTCCTTTTAGCAGTCCCATAAGAAACTGCTGAGATGACTTCAGTGTTTTTCCAATGACTTTTAACATCGGTGTGCTTCGCAGCTCCCATTGACAGTTTGCAAAGTCTTTAGGTCGCTAAAGTTGATGTTTAGATCCCAGCAACCCATGTCCAATATAGAATTTTCACACCGGAGAATGTGGTTTTCGAACTCAAACTACTTGAACAGAGACTACAATGATAACTGAATCATACTGGGCTCTACTTAGATCCAATACTCACGTTGCGGCACAAAGTTTGACTGGACAAGAATGAGAGGTACTTAGCAGCGCATGAAATAGAAAAGATAAATAGATGACAGTACATGACGAAAAATCCCCTGCATTTTAATGTTTTCGAGATGGAACTGAGAGTCTGGGCTCTTAGTTGGAACGATCCATATAGCGCAGAAAGTTAACTGGAATGGAACTAAACTTATCACGGTAAAATGTCAGAAGAAAACATTTATTGAAATTTACCGCTGGAAACCGCAACAAACTTTTTGCTGTTTCGATTTTGAGTCCAGGGACACAATTTTGCGCTTCCAAAAAAGGGAGATAAATCACTACGCAGAGAATGATGCTGACGAATTTGACACTCTATCTCTAAGTTCATTTTGTGACCAATTTTGGACGGGAATGGAGTTCTTATCGGTCAAAATCAGGGTTTCTCCCTGATTCGTCCCGATGTTGCTTGTCTGGAGCATAAATCGCAAAAATACAGTTCATTAACACCAGACTCGGGAGTTGCCTGGACTCATTCACCTTTTGCTTCTTCGTCTTCTCCTTATAACATTTCATTCTGGTTGGGAAGTGAAATCACTGATATCACGGGGCTACTGTGTGATAGCGAATCTTTTAAGCTAAACTAAGTTTCTGTGTCTACAAATTTCACGAGCATCGAACAGTTTCGACAATCCACCCCTTTGGTCTTCTGGTCACCAACAGTTTATGGCTACAATATAATGCTTCCTTCCTGAATTTTGCGTCCATGTAATATTCCGATGTAGATAATCCAAGAGAACAGATCAAAAAAATACAGGAGTAAATAATTTGAACAGAAGTGGACTAAAAATAGAAACATCAAGCGAATTCAGAATCAGTAGCATGTAGTTGTGGAATCCAAGGTCAAGGGGACAGCAAGTAGTCCACATATGAACAAAATTAATAGGTAATCATTCACGGCTTAGACAAATTCGCGAGTGCCCCAAATCTTTGTCTGATAGTTTGGTCAATTGGTTGGAACACCGACACCAAGAAGTCCCAGCAGAAATCGTATCATTTGTGGAATTATTCCGTAAATCACAAGACATCAGCTATACATTTATCCGTTGTTTTGGACTGCCGTTTGTAGACAGCATTCTCCCATCTTCTTGACCCAAGTGAGTCCAACTCAGTATTACAGCTCAACTTTGACGGGTTACACTGACAAACCTTACTATCAAACAATTTCCGGATTGCATGATTTGATTTTCTCACTGACCAATCGGGCTCACAGTGGCTGCTTGTCGAGGCTCATCGAGAAATATGGTTCGTGGGTGGAAGTTACGTATTAGAAATATTCTGATTGTCACGATCGTATTGAGAATTTAAAGTCCATTATCTAACAGATGCACGCATAACGACGTAAAAGTTATGGGAATCACATGAAGGTGGGTTGTTTGAGGATTTCGACGAATATGTTCGGAGTTCATGACAAATCGATCGCACTACTTGACCTATCGGGAGCCTATTTGGTGCCGCCGCATCCCAAGTTTCGGGGCAATGATTGCATCTCCTCCGTGTATTGGGCCATAGTAACTAAAGAGCATATCTCTTTCACTGTACTCATGATCCAACTGTCGTAAAAAGTAACTTCTCGGAAGCTCCATATTTATCGGCAGTGGCACCTTCCACAGGATTCACGAGGTCCGTGCATCGGATCTCAATGGTTGTATTACTGAGGATTATAACTGTTCCTGTAACGGAAGTGACCACAACTGCAATTGCAAAATGTAATGGGAAACATGAATTCAACTGAGCACACTCACTTATTGGTCATGCTACAAAACAGGACTAGACAGAAGGGACTCATAACCTCTGCAATGGGGCGGTCACGTTCATGGGTATTCGATAATTCTTTTTTTGCTAAAACTGATGAAAATCTACTGTTTCCGCAACTTCTAAACTAATTGGGTGGATATAATGAAGTAAACGGTTTTTAAATTCTTGTCTTTCTTCACTGATGCTGATTTTCATGCGAATGATAGGTCCTCTATGATGGAATATGTGGACTTTCCCGCAGCAGTCAGAAAAATAAGCAGCCCCGCGTTCCATTCAAATGATTCACTCCTGTTGGGTATGGAGATTTCCGTGAGCTTCTCCTTTTACATGCAGCGATCTCAGCTATTATACCCGCTCGTAGAATTTTTGATTAGCCCAGAGGCTTTGGAACAACCAACGATTAGGTTTTCATTTATTGAACACGTTAGTCCGTTAAATGTAAATGTTATAGTTTAGATTATGACTATATATCAGATCCTCTGTACGTGACGCAAGTTTCACATCACAAATTATCAAAATGGGAATAGATTTAATTTAAAAACCTGATTTGCCGAATTCGTCGATGTTCTCATCAAAATCCCTTGATACCCGGTAAGCTATGCCGCATGCATGTCTGTACTCCTCCTGATGTAATTGGAGCGAAGAACAGATGAACCGACGAGAGTTGATCAGTATATTGAAAATAGGTTGAAAATGGATTAATCGGCAAAAGATTTGATGACTTTCTAACAAATCGAAGTGGGCCGGTCCAACACGGAAACGTATAGTGAAAAGTCTTCTTGACACAAGCATACCCCCCCCCGGTTACTATATCAGTTTCCAATCACAGAAACCCTCTGGCGATTCACTTGTTGGGTGAAAATCAATGGAATCTCTAGGAAAGACTAGTTCAAGGTCGCATTCACTGTACCAACTGACCTTACCGAGTTCTGCAGGCAGCCACTGCTCGAATTGGCCAAGGAACTCACTTAGGGCAGTAAATTAAGAACAGCGTAAATGAGACTTGGTTCAAAATATCGAGTTTTCATATTTCATCGTAAGGAACATCCTCAAATTTAGCTTAATCAAACTAGGGCGAATGAAACGGAATCCGCCATATTCTTATTTCGGTCGGCTGCTGGTGTTGACTACTTCAAGGTTTGGCAACTTGGAGTTAAAAAACATCCATATATATCCCAATTACTTGCGAGTAGTGTATAGTTCGCCGATTCGTTGGCAGTGACCTACCACTCCTGTCAATAATTTCCTTCACCATTCTGTTTTCTGTGTACTTTCGAGAAATTCTAGTGCGTTGTAGGCAAACCAACACGCGAAGCGCACCACCAGAATGTTATATAACTTCACGGCATCTTAGCCGATTTTCCTGTCGTTTGGATGGCATCTGCCCTAACCAATAATCCAAGATTTCATGATCAGCTTTGGAAATCTCTGTAGTATGATTGTACACGGTTGATTCTTTCTCACTGCTGTAAATGATTACGACGTCATGAGCGAGCGGCTTTCATACATGAAATACTTGTGTAGCTTGGTTTATTTCCATTTCATATGACAACAAAACGATAACGAAACGGAAACAAATTTTTCTGAATCAATAGTCAGCACTGCGAATGAAGAAGGATATTGTGGGTCCTCGGTCGGAATCTCAGTGGACACTGGGGACAGTTTTTCTGCCCAACAGGCAGATATCGATACCTGTACATTGATGTTTCACCTCCCTTCAGTGATTTCACCTATCATTCTTCTCACAAAATAATGCACCCATTTATAACACTTGCGTAACCCAAAAATTGCTAATTGTTTGTGGACAGCATGAATCAATGATATCAAGCCGTTTGAAAGCCTTTGGGCAAGTTTTGCCTGCTGGTTAGGCTTCGGTGCAGGTCAAATACATCTTTAAAATAACTTGGAACCTTAATTGGGCGAAAATTCGGTAAGGCCGGTTTAGACTGACTTAGACTGTCTGGAAAAAAAGCGTCAAAGCACAATAAATGCGACATGAAACTTCAAAACTTTTGATGAGGTTATGCCTCACTGGATTGGAAATGCTTATATTAGCTCAGCACCTATCCAAAAACGATTATAAGCGACAACAGTGACGATATAGATGAGTAAACTGTTTGTTTCGATTATATGTTTTATGAAAATGATACAAGTTGTTTTCACCTTGTTTGTTTTGATTTTTTGAAAGTTGTATGCTTATTTTCTATGCAGTCTAGGTCGGCAGGAAAACTCACAAGACTACTTCTTGTGAACTGGTATTCACAAGTCACTCATAAAATCGTTTAGGAACTACACAATGGATCGAAAACTCCTAGAGACCACGTGATCACCCCGTCTCTGTGCATAGGGTTGCTGAGTTCTTTCAAATTACTAAACAGAACAATGCAAACAAAAACACTTCTAGCTAATAAGTAACAAATAAACTATTTTTCATTATGCATTCTAATTATAAATGGTAATTTTTCCCATGACATATTGGTCCATAACTTAGTTGGGTGAAACTAGGATTTTCTTGTCCTGAGTGTTCTTCGTTCAAGACTGGCGTGAACTCTATCTACTAGATTATGGTTAGCCGACATTACTGAACACAAGAATCGTTTGATGCCTGGATCACATGTCTCCATGGTTTGTCAATGCGGCAAACATGACTTGATGGATTTTCGTCGAAAAATAGGTGAGTAAAAGACCTAAACAATGCTGGAAACAGTTCCAAAAACAGTATTCGAAACCATGGTTTAAAAAGTCCCTACTTATGAATTTGCATGAACACCGTTAATGCCACGAAGTTTATGCGCTTCGCTTTCCTAACCCAAGAGTTCAATTTTTCCGACAGAAATGAAACACTTCTTCTAATCAGCGCACAGATTTCTAGTACGCACTATGCATATGATCACTGAATGACAGTTGACGGCATTTTATTTACGCTGGTAGAGATGAATTCCAGGTCACTCGTTCATGAACTCTGCATCGTATCTGTCTACCCCCCTATATATATATATATATATATATATATATATATATATATATATATATATATATATATATATATATATATATGAATCGTATTCAGAAGCCAAGAACGTTCTTCAATGAAGTTTATGCTTTGCTCCAATGCTTAAAAATCCACCAACACTTGCATAGGTGTGAACGAAGCACTTTATACTTCCTCTCATCAAACTCAAAATCGTTCATCGTAGCTCACATATAGCTATGCTTCACTCAGAAGGATGACATGTACACCAATTCATTGTTTATTCCGAGTAAATGGTTTCTGGTTTTTATTCATCAGAAGCAGTTTCATCCACCTTTTGATGTTTACGTCTTATCTATTTGGTAATTTGTTCTCAGAGTAGATTGCAATTTGAGACTTTTACTTTCACGTTTCCCAGTTTCATTGTTGAGCACCATCAGATGTCGAAATTGAGCGCACGCCCATTCACGTGACGCATATTCACGCACATCCGACCGACCCTTCCTAGTGAGGACGATTCAAGTCGGTACGAAAGAGGGGGGACAACATCAAAGTGAGCGATAAGCATTGGGTATGGAATTATAGTAGGTGGTCAAACTTTTGGTCACTGGATTTTGAGGAATCATGTTGTATTTATATTTCAACTATAATGAGCTTCAAGTTTTGACAAATCCAATATCAAAGAAAAGTGAACGCCTTTGTAGGTGTGTTGCATTTCATTGCGAATTTCCAACTTCATAAACTACACCCCCAGCACCCAATGGGAACGTTCGCTCATTGTCCTCAGACTCCTTTTACCCACTAAACACCGGCCATGCACATGGATTCGTGTTTGCACATGTCCAGCACATGCTTACTACTTCAGTTTACATCGAGCTGTTGACCTTTATTCCGTGTGCAGATATCACGCGACCAAAACACTAAATCCTTTTTTTGGTGTATCGCCTATATGTACATCACTGAGTACTTCCATGTTCTTTCCATTCGGTTGGCAATCACGTTTTCAGTCACTGATAGGCGCATTTGAAATCGAACAACTCACTACTTCATAACTGAGGCACCGTCCTGGTTTGTGTGCACTCAAACCTGTAATTAACAGATGCATCGGCGATTTTATTTTAAAACCCTCAGAGTAACGGTCGGGCAGTGTTCTAAATCTCCATCCGTCAAGAAAGTGTTCCAAATTACCATCATTATGACTCGCAACACTGTCAAATTCGGTATAGAGGCGTCCAAACGGATGGTCAAACATTAGCCTCTTCTATGTCCAGATTGGCCAGGCTTGCTGATGTTGATGAATGAGACCCTACTCAAAAGACACAGGTCTCCTCCGCAGCATAGGTTCACGTCTCCAATAGTCTGCTTAGCATAGAATAATTTTATATAGAGGTCACAATTACTTGTGAGTAGTGCCTGCAATTGTTTTCTTCACCTAACTGACTGCCCTTTGGACTCCACAGTTCACGCACAAACCTCAGGTTAGCAGAAAAAGCAACAATCCCGTGCGAGACACTGAATCGATTCAACAAATCCAAAGCCATTATGACGTAGTGGCTGACGCAAAACGAAGGAAAATGCATAGCCACACGAACTACATACAAAAGCCACATGGCGGCAGAGGATGAGAGTTTACACCGGTGATGAAGACAAAACTTAGATACATTTTTTAATCAGATTGTAGCATCTACACTCCAAACGGCTCCTGGGATCAAGTAGAAAGTTTAAAAATATCATAGATCTACTGAGTTCACAATTAGAACAACGCATATTGTGTGTGGAATTTAGTCAGAAAATGTAAATTTAATTTAATTCCTGATTGGCCCGATAACACCTGTCATGATTACCGGTATGATCTGAGAGACTTGAAGCTCCTTCCAATAATCGAAAAAGCAGTGGAAATTTGTTAGTTGTTTACCGCGGCTTCTCAGTCAAAACTCACGAGAGGTGACTTTGCCATGCTAAGTGACGCGTTGATGTTTCGTAAGTGAATAGCCTTGTTCTGGCAGGGTGCGGCCAGTTGGTTGCACACGAGAATGTCATTTTCAGGCAGTAAAATGCCGTAGCTTATGACCCGTATTCGGCCACATGCGAAGTACTATTTCCCGCTATCGGACCACTGATGTGGTCTGCAATTTACGGACACACAGCTGAAATCATAAAGGGCAAACGAACTAGTTGGAGAACCATTTTAGCCCGAAGGGTTCATCTGAACAAATGTAATAAGTAGATGATGTTATTGGGACAAAAGCTCCACGAATCGCTGACAGAATAAGTGAAGAGGGAATGTGAGTCTGTGGAAATTCCGGTGCGCAATAACTTTTACATTCCACAAAAGAGAAAGTGGGACAAATTATTAGGTACCGCACTACATAAGCGATCCATTCAGCTGGGCTTTGAACAAAAACCTGGTTCGACGGCATCCAGTTCTTAGCACACTAGCGCCATCAAAAGGACGTGAAAACCTGACAAATGAATTTGATCAGCCAACTGGCCATTTGCGTTCAAACAACATCATCTTACCACTTTTCATCCAAAACTCAAACAGACCCATTTGTGACTTAACGCATTGATTGACGGAAGACGTTCTTGCACATTCTGTGTGCTCGATTCACGAACTCAATAAACTGCATATTTTATTGTTATCTTATGCACTTCCGATATTTCACTATTTGGTTCACTATCTGACGTCTTCCCAAATGTGCTTGGTCCAATGGCGCAGTTACATTTCACTTCATTATGTGACACTGACACTTTTTATATAATTTATGTAACCTCGTCTAGGCAAACTTTTCATCCAGTTATTGGTCTATTTCATCGGCCAGACACCATTTTCAATTAAAATCACTGGAGTCAACCCATGCAACTAGTTTATCAGCTAGAGGGAATTGAGTAGTGAACAATCGACAGTAATCTAACATGCTTATCTATTCTTATTTAGATCATAATTCCTAGGGACCAAACTACTATCCACACTCCACTCACGGATCATTGGAAGTTTTCATACGAATGAAACAATCGTTCCATGCTTTTTTGCTGGATGAAACCTCATTCTTGGATTTATCCCTTAAGTTTGCACTTTTTCATTCCCAGGTAGCACAACACATTACCGACGATCCGTGTACCTTGCAATCCAGTAGAAGGTCGGAGGAAGGCGTAAAGATTGGTGAGCCGTTTAGAAAGCTGTCAGCATGCTCCCCTGATTAAGGCATAGATAACACTTGCGGTAGCTTATTTCATATCACAAAAATTGGACAGGAAAATTTTGTTGGTCTATTTCGATTCCATTTGACCAGGAAATAGAATCAACAAAAGACAAAAATTAAATGTGTGTTATCTCGGTACTACAATTCTGCACAGTCTATTACCATATCTACTCACCTCACACTGAAGTTGATTGCGAAACGTACTAGATGACAAGCATAACAGTTCAATACGGACAGCTGCAATCGAAGCTCATAAGCTTCCACTTAAATGGTTAAAATTGTTGTCGCTGAGCCATCCTGATCACCGTCGACAAACGTGATTCTCGAGAATAGACGCTCGGTAAAAGCTAGGTATCCAGCTCGATTCTTGCTCATCACTTCAAGTATTAGATGCAAAGCGCTTTATTGATTACTTACGATTTTTCCTAAACCTCATCTATGACTTGTTCCAATGCCCTCTCCTCAACTCCTATCAACCGGTGAAGTGACCATCTTGTCGAACTCATGGCCACGTTGGATAAAGCATTCTACTTAGTTACTCACTCCCAATCTGTGTCCCTTCGTCCCCATTGAATCCAAATACTCAAAATCATAAATTGCACCGAATGTCATTGATAACTTTTACTTTGTGCCAGTCATTATTTATACCCAAGATATCTTATTTTGATAAAGTTTACAGCTTATCCGGTCTAGCCTAATCAGAGCCACGTGATCTATATACTGCCCTTTCCTTCATCATCTCTCATTCGTTGATTTTTTCCCAATTTCGTCCTGCTGTTCCTCTACTACTACTACCAGTGATACTTCTTTAAAAATCCAAAGCCTTCATTCATCCCTCATAACTAGGGATTTATCATTTCATGCAAGAAACACAGGTGTTGTAGACTGAGTAAATCTCAAAACTATTGTGGTCTGCTACGCTATAGAATAGTCAACCGTGATCCTGAGAATTCAAGTGGCATAAAACCACACTGGTTCACAACAAATGGAGCACGGTGACGGGCCACGAGATGGCAAATTGTCTGCTTCACTGAATTCTATTGCTCTATAATGCGACAAACTAATTTGCGACACACTGCTTGCACACGCTATTCACAGCATCAAAGGGCTTACCCCACAGTGTTGCATTGCCTCCTACAATTTTGTTATCCAGCTTTTGTGATCTTCTGGAGTCGTTATTGTTTAGGGTTTTAGGGTCACTGACAAAGTTGTTCTGTCTCTCTGAAATGTTACTGTTCTTTTCATTTTGGAGAGTGCGTTCGGAAGATTGTCTCTATTCGAAAGTCCGTTCGCCTGGTGCGACTGAAAGATGAGCCAATTATAGCTTGTTGAATGTATTTTCCACTTATCACCCCACCCCACCCCCCGCCTACAACAGATTTTGTTCCCGTGGATTCCGGGTTTCCCCCGGTGGTTGGTTCTGTGACTTGAAAAATTGCAAACTCCGGTTTTTCGTTTGCAGATAGTAAGTACACTTCGAACATTGAAGTCTAGGAGTTCTTTGTTTTTCTACACCAGTCTGCTTTCTATCTATTCTTATGTTTCACGTGAACCTTCCTCCAAAATTTCTAGGGAGAACTTCAAAGCATGAATGATTCCGTATCCTATTCACTGCCAGTCGTACTTCAACCGACCTCAGATATATGCCACCGAATATGTTGCCCAGTGGTCATATTGAGTCTTGCCCAGCCTTAGACAGATAAATATTGCAGGACCTAGACCAATTTGTTGCACAACGACCGATTGTTTGCTACAAATTCACTCACGCGTTCGCAATTTCGGCACCTTTGGTCTATACTACATGCTACTAGGTGCCTGGCCGCAAATTTTTACAAACTTACTCGAATGTAAGAACCGATTTGCTGAATGCAGTCTTCCTGCTCATTGTTGTTCCAAAGTAGCGGTCATTTTCAATCAAACTACTGCGAGCTGCTCCGCGCGCAGTTCAACAAAAACGGGTGCAAAGTATAAATATTTCAGTCAGAAAGTAACAGACCATTCCTAAATCGATCGTTTTTCCGAACAACTCTATGGGCTTTTCGAAAATTAAGTAAACTGAAAAAAACTGTCTAACTGACCTCCTGACCAACGAGGATAGACGAGACAAAAGTATGGCTTTGACGCTTTCGTATTTTGTCTTACTTTACACTCTTCACAGTTGTCATCGTAATTTGTTTATTTGTTTGTTTAAATTGTCCCATTTTGGTGACACTGTTTACTGAAATATGAACATACTACTCTGTGGAGAAATCCACCAAAGGAATACGAATAGAAAAACGAACAGTAGTTGTCATTTAAGCACATTCGTCATAGCAACCAGTTAACTTTTCAGTATAAACACGGCGTTGTCGATCACCATCCTTTCGCGTTGTAGTTGTTGCTATTGTTGCCTGCACCAACACTGAAATCACCGATTCCGTTTCAAGCTAATTTAGACCTTTGCTTATTCAAAATAGGCAAATATTCCCTTTAGCCCGGTGTGGTTACCCGCGTAAACCAGCTACTAACCGCACATTAGCACTTGTAAAAGCAAATTCAATGACATCTTGACTAATTAGTCTTGGTAGCAAATTGGTAACAGTCAACTCATTTCACCTGCGAAAAGTTTTTAGTTCTGTTTTGTTCCATAAGTACGAAGACCGCAGAAGTGCGATTTAAGGAGAATACCACCTCCCTCTTTTCTCTGGCAATATATCACCGGCTCTTTTCTACTTTTCTCTCCTAAGTGCTGCTGATAGGTTCGTTCACAGAAGGTTTCAACGCGCCTCGTTGCAGTCTCCCACTTATTAGTGACGTACATTTTTTAGCACAAAAGAATTCACATACCAAATCGTGATATGCACCGCTCTTGTGTGAAAGATAGGCATAAAGGATTAATTCGAAAATACTTCATCTCCTGCACGATGATCTCCCTTTGTAATACTCTCTAGCAGTTCGATACGTTCTACTATCCGTCCTATCCGTTTCCAAGTTATTAGTCAAAGAGGGCCCGTCGTACCTTATTCGTTCCGAGTTCTCCCTAGTTGGGAACAGGTTTCAGCTGCGTTTCTCACCTCCCCTTGCATGACCGTTGATAAATGTTTTAGTGACTTTTTTTGTTCTCTAAATTCTGGGCAGATTACAAGAGCAACATTCTGACTGAAATACAGACCTCGATTTACAAAACAGTCCGTACAAATGGAACTGTTCCTTTCTGGAGTACCACCAAAATCTTCGAGATCAGATAATTTTCACACTGAACAACGACCTGACAGTCATGTGACTGCTGGGGCCACGTGTCAGTCTTAACCAATATGCCAGTCATTCAGATTTTTAAAAAAGAGCAGATTTTGATCTAACACTGTCATTATCTTCCTCAGATTCTGACTTGTTTTCGTTGGTTTGAATTCACCAACACACGACCGCCCAAGAGTATTTATTGGAGAAAATATCAACAATGCGAAAGTATGTTCTCATTCCACGACATATGTCTTTTTCAAATCTGCAATACCGTCCATCTTTAAGGAGTTTTGAGCCACGGTTTAAGAGCTATGGTCCACAGTAAATCAAGATCTATGGCCAGGAAACTTTTGTACATGATTCTGGTATTAGGGGGACTACAGTAATATCCATTAATTCAAGGGCTCAAAAGGCGCATGAGTTCGTACAAACCCTGGTAGATACTATTTTTTTTAGTTATATCTTAAAATTCATCCAAACTTTGACTGTTTGCTTTTTGATGTCTTAGTTGATAAAATTTCGATAAAATTTTGCTAATCCTTATGAAGCGAATTCCGACTCACTTCATTTCGACAATGCTCCAACGGATTCATACTTTTTACTTCAACCGAGACTTTACTATGAGGATCGATTCAAAAATGGGTAAGCTTTTCGGATAATTACCCTAAAGTAACGAAAAGCAAAATTCGGTACAGAATTCTTCGACCTTTCTAGGGTAAATTATTTTTTCCAAAGTCACATGACTGAATATGATCTGTGTGATAAGAATGGGATTCAGATATCAACCCCGCAGGTTTACCTCAAAATGTGAATCTCAATCACTTCATCTACACCCCCCGGTTTCGCAACAGCAGTCTAGGAAGTCCACCATTTTATATACGTGGTCAATTAACGAAGAAGATGGCCGAAAAAATTTGATTTCTCCGACTGAATATCGGCATTCAAAAGACAGTGCAACAATTCGGAAGCCAATCATGTCACGTGTTCGTCACAGATGACAGAAAATCAACTGAATCCGTTTGAACCTGAGCATAACAAAAGCTCCACAGATTGACCAAAACCAATGACCTCTGGTGGGCATTTTAGGTGGACACGATAATAGAATCTGTTGATCACAGTGTATTCACATATTCGAACAAATTCGATTGTATTAACTGAACCTAGATTGCTGTAACAATCATTAGCACACACAACGATACTATCCCACCCCCGGGGAGAATTTCGAAAAGTAAAGTTAAATTTAACTTTGCAATCTACCATTGATTTTTTTTTCAATCTTTCATATGATGAATATGGCATCCTATTCAAAAGCTTACTTCAACTGTAGAATGCTTAGAAGGAACTTTTCGCGAACTTAAGAATATATGCACAGATAAAAATATACACGTGTACAAAGAAGAATAGCATCATTGTGGACAGTTTCGTACAATTTAGCTCTTTAAAACTTTTCGAAAATTACACCACTTCAATGGTATCCGCATGAGAGAAATGAAACATTCCTGTACAAAATAAACTTATTGACGGAGATCTTATAAGCGAACGGCTAGATGCAAACAATCGTGCTCACCTTTGTCCGCTATTCTCACAGTCACGAAGCAAGGAACAGATGGAAAATTTATCTGATACAACCACTGAACTTTGTGTTGGAGATCTGGAGCATGGCAACTCCGAGGTTCTGTCGCCCCTGTATGTTTCTGTCCGATTACAATGTTCTTCTTCAAAATTGGTTGGCATGGTTTTCGTGGGTGACAAGTAATGTTCGTTTGTGTGATTTACTTGTGTTATTGGTCCCACTAACCTAGATTTCATGTGTTCAATATCGGACGAAGGTACGTCTATGCGATCCACAAAGAATGGGAAGTTCTGAAAGAAGAACGGTGGAGGAGGGATAGGAAGTAGATTTGGTGTTGGCAATTTGGCGCTAGCGATAGACTGGTTGTCGGGGCTTGGTATTTGTGAACCTGTTTGAGAAAATTTTTGATAGTGTTCCAAATAAGCTCGATAAAACACGGACTGAGACATCATTTGCGTTGTCCACTTAGTCAGTATGGAACCGGGCTCCTCGCTGCAATTCATTTGGATCGATCGCGCGGACTCCACGTACGGCACGATTCGACTGAGCAACTGGGAATCCGTATCGTCTGCCCGACGCAGACCGGATGAACTGCGCTTGTATCGTTTACGACGACGCAGAAAACTTCCGTTATCGAACATGTCCTCCGAATTCGGATCCAACATCCAATAATTCCCCTTTCCTGGATTACCTGGTTCCCGCGGGATTTTAATGAAACAGTCATTCAAACTGAGGTTGTGTCGTATGGAATTTTGCCAGGCCGGAAACCGTTCCCGATAGTAGGGGAAATTTTCCATGATGAAATTACATATGCCAGACAGAGTAAGTTTGCGTTGAGGTGAATGAAGAATAGCCATTGTGATGAGTGCTATGTACGAGTAAGGAGGTTTAACCGAATGACGTAGCCTACTATGCGCATACTGATCACATTCTGACCCACGTGCATCAACCAATGAATCCGTCTGTTCGTTATCTTCACACGAATATCTCGGTTGTATGTTTTTCATTGCTTGGTTACATGGAGACGAAGACAGTACACCGTCCGCATTCAAATTGTAGGAAACCGTACGCTTCGGTGTTCGATGTGTTCCTGTGCCGGATCGGACAGATAACCACGGTGTTCTGGTGGCTCCACTTAAAGCTTTCTCATGTTTACTAGCTTTCGTGGTCAAATGGGATTTCAGATTCAGATGAGGCATATCGAATGGAATTGAATGTGCCGATGTGAAGTAATACCCTTCACAAGAATGTTTTGTATCTCGCGGAGAATACGGAATTTTGCCGGATTCAACAGATGTCAATGATGTGGTATCGGTTGTCATAAGATTGGTAGTGAAAATATCTGGATAAGGAACAGTCCACGAATTCATGATGTCAGTGTAGCACAGGGCGTCGGATAAAACTGTGGTGAGCCGGTTTAAATGTGGTTGTGCCCATGCGGTTGTGCCTGCTTTGTCGCCTCAGCGACCTGCGGACGGTGGTTTACCCAAAACCCTCATCACCCCCTTCCGGTGAATTTGATTTATTATTCCTAAATTTGTTCGGTAATCGTCTCCCCGTTATCTCTCACGCACACTCGTGACCATGAAGGTGGTGTAAGCCTCGAAATGTATGCGCGATGTTGGTCTCAGTTGGAGTATATGTTTACATAAAGCTGATTGGTCCATTGGGCAGAACAAAATGACTGACGCACGATTTGTATTTCGTACCCTCGGTAGCCAATCACAACCTTGTCTAGTGTCAAGGGTTGGAGTGGAGACAGACATAAGGGGTGGCCGACTGACGCCTGCGCAAACGGCTCGCCAACCACTTAAAACTCGTGGGTGGGATTGGATAGTCTGTTTAAACCGATGAACTTCCTGCTCTGCAATAAAAAGATCCGAACTATGTCCAAATGTTGATTCATGTATATATCAGTTGGATTGTGCTGAAAGTGGCTCATTCTGTAGCGCTCCAGGTTCTGGCAGTAATCACTACCATGGCTTTTTAACGGAAAGGGCGCAGGTTCGACTACTTACACGGTCGGACAGTTTATCCTCTCGGTTTACTTCAATGGGTGCGACCTCTTTCATGAAGACTATCACCTGGAAAGTTAAAGCAACTTTTTCAATGATTAGTTTCAGTTACAATAATTCTACAAGGGGAAGTGAGCGAGTGGGTAGATTAATCCGATTTTAATAGCCCCAACCAAATAAAGTCTGTTTGTAAACAAATAAAGGAAACGCATAATGAGAAAATAGCTCATTTTGTGGTTCATTTAAGTGATTCGAGACTTTATTTATGTATGCGGCTGTAGCGAGCAGCAAACGTGAGCCGCAGTTTAGTCAGTGCTCCGGTGTGTCACAAAAAAAATACCCGATTAAATTCAAATATGCGACGATGGTAATCCGAATGGCGTTACGAGTTCAAATGACGGTCATCTGACCCAAGAGCATGTACCGCTATACCATGGTAAGTTCATAATTTAAATTTGGCGGAGCCGGACAATGAATTTGTCGATTTACGCACATGACCGATTGTGCATGGCCTAACTTCGTCGATAGGATGGGAACCAAGGTCACAAGATAACGAGTTACCCGGGTATCTGATGCAGATGCCGCTGACTCAAAATGGATCCGTACTAGGTCACGTAGCTGCGGTCCGGCTACTGCTTCCGAAAAAATGTTCTTCTCGATTACACTATATTTCTGCGAGGTCACAGTGATGGGTGGGATGTGACATCTGGTCAATTATTAGTGTGTAAATCGAATTCGACATTTCATCTGTAAGCAGATAATTTGTTCAATTAAACCGAAACTCTCCAACAGTACTGATAAGCAGTTGTTAACAAGTTTATACTATCGACATTATAAATTGTAACTACCGGAGTGATTAATATTCTATCGTTAGCTTTAACAACAAAGTATGCTGACCATTCGAAAGTTCCTGAAATTGCAACTGTTGGAATCTGTTTTGTGGCTGATTGGCCAACGTGTCTCCGAGATGGGATTTAAGTATTTTGATTTGCGGAAACTAAACTCTTGAAAAACTCTGTCTCGACAGTGCGTAATTATGTCTACCTACTTGTTCTGATGCATTTTTAAAAAAATCGGAGTCTCAATGGCAACCTCAACTTGGCGGAATCAACGGAAGTGTCATCCCCAAGTGGAAACAGGTTTGGCAAGGCTCGTTCATGATTGCCGCTTCGAAAATTTCGATTGCTCCATGTGACGGCAAATCATCCGAGATTTTTCCTGTGTGTTGTATGGTCGTGTCTGAGTTCGATCACTTGCCACTAGATGACAAAGAGACAATATTACGAGAAAATATTGGAGCAATCTTAAATTATCTTCGTGGATACGTATTTTCGAGTCATTGAGTGCCTTGCTGTGTGGGCTTGGATTCCAGGTCTCCGCATGCACATCACAAATTATTCAGTCTTGGATTTAAAACACTCCCTGACAAACGAACATAGGATTAGGACATGGCAACAGAAGGGAAAACATGAATCGCTCCCGTATTGTTACTTTTACCATTACATTATCAGTGAACAGCTACCGACGGATTGTAACGGAAGACCCTGGTGCCGTCAGCGTACACTGACGCGTCTCAAGTTCAGGTGATAGTGCCCTGGAGTTCACGGGTTCCAACTAACGAACGAATGTGCGAAAAGCTACAGGCACTTGCCAAAACATCAATTCATCGCTATTTCTATCACTAAAACCTTTCGGCTGAGGCCTGAATAAACAAGTACTGACAATACAATGCAATACATTTTCCTTCCCCGGTGAGTTCGACGAAAATCCTCCTGTTGTTCAAGTAGAATCAAGAAGACACAAATGTACATATGAAAATCTCTCGTTCACTGTTTGATGCGTGCTAACCATTTCTCCCCGTCATTAATGTCATCCGAGGGTGTCAGTTTTGTCCAATGCATGTGGTTAGATGTTTGATATGGTACACTTATGCAATTACAGGTGTGTTCAGAGTTAATGAAAACGAGGGAGACAAAAAGAACTAAACCAGAGAGAGAGAGAGGGAGAGAGTAAGGCTGACAACAAATAACCTAGTAAAATTCGAGATCATTTGCTTACCGAGCAGATATTCTTTTGTTCATCTAGCTATGATGACAGTTCAGTGATCATTGCATCAGCACTTGCGGATGAAAAAAGTAAGTCGATTCTACTTTGACCAGCTTTTAGTGGCAATCCAAAGTCCACAGAGCAGAAGGTCGTAGACTAGCGTGGTGCTCAGATGGGAAAACTACCCCAGCATTTGATGGTTGGAGAAGAAAATATGATTATTAGAGTGATTTAAGCTCCATTTTTCTCTATCATTAATACATCAAATGTGAGATCTAACAGAGTAGAATTACTTGAACACTTACACACAGAAGAATAATGGTTCAATCTTGGGTATCTTTGTCTGTTTGCGCGCTGTCCGAAGGACTGTTTGATAGTAGACAGATCTGACCAGTCCCAGTCTGAAAGGATGACCAGTTAAATATGATTGTACGGACTAGTTTTATTCTAAAGAGCAAACACCTGAAGCATACAGAATTCGCGAGGTCACTCACAGCTCAACGCTAGCCGATTCAAAATTTCACTTGCCAAATGGGGTAGAGTTTATTTCCTAAACCTCTTGTTTTGATCTCATTCTGATAAACTTTTTGACAGTTTGCTGCTTTGGTAGTAAAATCGCTGTAAGGTCACGCTCGATTACGCGCGTGCATTTTGCAAACTTGTGTCACTAAATCAACAGAATTTATTGATAATCGCACTGAGCTGGGGAAAAATGCGAAAACATAAGGCCAGCTATAGTGAGTTCGTATCAGAATTTCCGTTTGAGTAGATCGTCTTACCCACATGACATAGGGCAAGTGCCGCACATATTTCGTAACAACGAACAATCTGTAGAACTCCTTTAATTCGATGATGTTGGTGGTGATAGTGATGAAATTATTGTTGCTCATAGTGAAAATAACTGCATTCTCGAGAAAGGGGTGGCAACTCATTTTGCCTACTTCATTCTTAAAGCATTATCTATTCAAATTTTAAATTGTCTTTTCAGTCTTGCCTTGCCAAGTTCCGTGTACTTCGATAAAAGTGGCTAGACATAAAATATCTCTCCTTCGTTGATCTTTCTCAACCCAAGCTGCTGGGTAATCGCGCTTAAGATTTGCGTTTAATATAGGGTGTACATTCAAACCGAGCGCCTAAACGTACTCCCGGCTTTTTCAATCGCTCGCACGAAGCCATTTAAAACAATGATTAGCACTTAGGGCGTGTACGGGTTGGAGGTGAGGCTATGGCTGCTATTGTTCCTTCCGTCATGATAATCCTCTTGCACATAGACACACACGCACACATACATACATACATACATGCATACACCAATGTTGGATTAGTTTCTATCCTTTAGTATCGTAAATATGTAAATACATACACGTACACAATCATGTAAAACCGACCCTACTAAACAACAGGTAAAAAACTTCGAAAAGTTCGTGCATTCTCACCGATCACTAACCTATAAATCTGTTGATGGGTTACCCAGGCCGCAAAAACCCTAAACACAGGACACAAGCACACACACACACGGTGTTCAGTGTGCATTTGTATGTGTATAAATTTCGTCTGGGCCATAAAAATTTGGACTGTTTTCAAACAATTTTCTGTAGCCAATATTCACATTGGCAACTGACCACGAGAACTAGTTCCGGTTAAATGTTGTTCCACAAATGAACGAGCAACACGGCATGGCTGATTTTTAAACCACAATAAATCGGGTGGTTGATTGAGGCGCGCGTAGCGTGTTCGCGCCTCGAGACATTCGTCCGGCCCGGGCCACCGAGTGACAACGACGCGTACATTTCAGAAAAATGTAGAAGTTCGAGGTTTTGCCAAACATACCGAAGGGCCTAGGGGCGAGGAGCGGCAGATAATGAGGATGAAGACGAGTTGTTGTAGGTAAAGTTGTTTCATCGCACAGTCTTCAAAAAATCCCCGAGGTGCATGTGTGCACAAACGTACATAAAGGCCCGGAATGGAAACCGTAGAAGGCTGCTTATTGTGTTGTTTGCATGCCAGTATATTTTTTTCGGACAATGAGTTAAAGTTATTTGGTTGCCCCATCTTACGGTATTTATAATCGATTCTTTACTGTACCTGTCTATCTCCCCTCGCTGTAGCGCGTGCAAGCACTGCAGAACATCGGTGCCCTCCATCACCAACACCATCACCAACCTACCCCCACCCCATCACCACCCCCAGACTAATACCAGAATCAACCGATAGACATTTTTGTGGGTAATTGCTTGTTCTTAGATATTACTACTACAGTTACTACTAATACATCCCATATGGACAACAAATGTTGTTTGGACTGTAAGGTGTAACGATGATTGTGTTGGCGTGAGCGGGGCCTCGATAATTGACACAGACAGTACCTCTTCCACTGTCTACCTAGCACATACCCTTTGGATTGGAAAGCTATTAAAACTGTGTGAAAATTTCTGTTTCCTGGTCGTTTCTGTATTCGCACACCACTCCTCGGTGAATGTCTGCATATTCTCGAGCAGATTTAACATTAAAGTAACTTTCAGTCCACGAATGAGTCTAGGAAAATCCACACACGAAAACATGTAAACAAGTGCACATCGTACTTAATAAACCATGTTGTAACTGTAACCGTTTTCGATGTGGTTCTTTATAGACCTTTCACAAGGGCCCTCACATACAACGTACTATTGTCGGTAGCTTGAAAGATTATGCGAAAACAGTAGGATCACCGGTGAATGAGCAGCGAAGGAAAACTTCTACAAATTTACCGGGACCAGCAGGAAGAAAATTCGCTTTTAGCCTGAACTTTAAATACTGGAACCAGATTCTTCTGTCGTCACGGTAACTTGTGCAAATCCCATTAAAGGGAGGACATAGAATCGCATGGTTGCAACAGACAGTGGTCTACACGGACCGATAAAATTTGGATATTGTGAACACTTACATGCTTTATACCTGTGAATCACTTAGGTGACAATAATCAGAACTGGATGACCATATCAGGGGTTTTTAAAGAAGCGCTTTAGTTCGCGGTTAATAAACAAAACTTGTCCGAAAAGAACACGTAGGTTTTCGTGCGAATCCAACCTAAATGTGAATCAGAGATACCAGATAAAATACATTTTCCGAGTTCCCGTATTTTGTTACCATATTATAATCTAATGATAGTCAAATTCAAGTCAACAGGGATAAGAAATTTTTTATCTTTTCGTTTGTTTGCTAGATTATTCGGTTTATTTCCATCCCGTGATTCTGCCTGAAAAAAAAATGCTCCCGAAATTAAAGCTAAACTCCTTCGATAGCGCAAAATATTTTCCGAATGGCTGAGTGACTTTGAAGCTGTGACAGTATTGAAGAAAATGGGGACAAAGTCTGCGTGTGAGTGTGTGTGTGTGTATACGTGCACAGACAAAGATCCGAAAAGTCCCTTCAAAACGGTATAGAAAACGTTTGACTGTTTTATTTTTCTTCCCCTCCCAATTGTGTCCGGGTTATAGTGGTGAGCCTTGGTAACCGGTGATCATAAAGCGGGGTGCTAGCTTTAACAACTATTTCCTATAACAACTCAAACAGGATCGTTTAAGCGGAACGGGAACAATCCCAGAAATACAATTTTGGCGATATCATTTTTAAACACTGTAATGCAACAAAAAAAAACTAATTTATACTATTTGATTTCGAAAACTTTATGGGTAATTATGAAACAAACATGGCTGTAGTTTGAACAAATTATGTCTAAACGCCCAGGTTGATTGTTTATGCAAGATTCTTATCGCTGACTTTCGAATTTAGGTCATACTGACAACGTAAAATGCTGGAGCCTAATCAACAAGTTCGAGGGGTCAAAATCGCATGGCAAAATGAATCCATCTAAGTTCATTTATTAACTAGGCTGACTTGGCTATGGCCAAAGTATTTCTACACACAGACATTCTCCCATTCACCCACCCCCCTCGTTGAATTCTACTCGGAGTTCGCAACCATTTGTCCCCGTTCGATTACCGCCAGTGTTTCAGCCACGCAACCAAAAATACCGATTATGCATTCGAGCTAACGGAAGACAACATCAACTTTTCTGGTACTATTGCGAACGAAGAGGAAAAAATCGTCTTGTGACTTTTTGACTAGATGCACCGATTATTCGAATAAAATGGAGGTTTATTCTTCGAAATTGGGGGTAGATGGCATTTCGCTATTTCCCGTCTCGCAACCAGATCTGATCTATTAGGACCCTATGCAGTTCGGTGACACTGCGAGTTTCCGAATCACGGTGGCTGATTCCCGCTTCCTCCTCCCTCGCCTGATGTAGTGGCCCCTAGAAGAACTGGGTTATGCCCCCCCATTATATCTACCTTACTAGCATGTCATAGAAAGGAAAAAACAGATATCTGTCACTATGTTATATATGTAGTTCCAACAATGAATCCATCTTCCGTTTCCAGTCTATTGACAACCTGCGCCCCGCTTACTTCTTGCTTTTATGGTGTTGCAATGGTAATTCGTAATACTAATTTGTCCAGTCTCCCTCTGTTTTCTCATATCTGGTCCTAGGTTATACTATCACCTTAGTCCTAGCAATTGAAGAGGCTGGAAAAATCGCAGTTTTTACAATACACTAGCAACAATTTCTATTTGTTGCATTTAACGCGTGCGAAATAAGGTCGCCGAAACTTATTTGTCGACTAGCATTCTCGTTATCCGTGGGGGTCACTCGGAAGCCAACGTTAAATGGAACATTGAATGAAATTAACCGTTCAGTTGACAATTTATCTAAGGCCTGATACAAACACTCACTCGCTCGGTGACACAACCACATGCAATCATCTTGCCTTGGACACTCAACCATGCGGTGATTGAGTTAACCAGTTTATCTTGCCTCATTACCAGTACGATAGTGAGAGAAAGAAAACCTGAGGACAGTCATACATAACCAAGTTAACACTTGCTTCAAGTTTACACATGACTAAAGGTGTAGGAAAATTGACATCGTTCGCAAATGTATGTGGATGTGTGTGTGTATGTGGATGTGTGTGCGTGTGTATGTGGATGTGTGTGCGTGTGTGTGTGTGGCCCAGTGAATCGCTTTGGTCAACATCGCGTGAGGAAATGTACCATAATATTATTCTCCGGCCATAATGTCACATTGGAGAAATGCGTACTTCTATTTGTCATTCACAGGAGGAAATTGTCCCCGCACACGTGCTATCCATACTAGGCAGATAGAAGTGAGTCTTGCGGCCCCTATAGCTTCATATTGGCCGCATCCGGTGAACTCGCGTCAGAAGCGAAGAGGATCTTTTTCAGTGTAACCTGAAAATGTTCTTATTTTTTTCATTTCATTCCGAGCAGACCAGTTCACATTCAGTGACATAGCAAGCAATCGCCGGACAGTTGAATTCGTAAACCACACGTGACAATCTGTTCCGCCGTGAACGAATGATGATTCCGAGCTGTCATTGGTCTATGCGTGTGTGTGTGTGTGTGTGTCTAAACAGCCACATTTGCTTGACCATTTAATTTATTGGATTGTGATACCAGTTGTACGAGATTTTAACTGTTAGTCTACACGGGTGTCACACAGCAACATTTCCCAATGACAGACATTAGAATGACCGAAAATGAGTGAATGTTACCAGACCTAATTAGCAATTTCAGGGCTCTCTGTTTGACGTGCAAAGTCAGGGAACATGGTGAAACGAAATTTGTTTTACGACTGCATTTATTTTTTTAACTTGTCAAATTTCAATTTGGCATGATAAATGTGCAACTGTCCTGTGCTGATCAGTGGTGAGATGTGAGTTATTACTCGTCAATGTCGTGCAGTCCAAATGACCCACTGCGTGCATGTTTTCGAACGGAGAATTCAATTCTGATTCAATGGGGAACAGACTTCGATCTGATTGCTTCGAGCTCTGTTAGTCGTGAAACATTTTGGCAGATACCGTACAACAGGTTACGGGCAGCTTGTCAGCAATCATCCGAGACCTAGTAAGAGAGGACTATTCGGATATTGATAGAAATACCGATTCTAGATTGTTATATTTGTCAGCAGAGCTGTTCGAACCATCATGGTCTTGTTGAATGGACACCTCATTTGAAGTCTCATTATGGGATTCGTAACCCTTTCATTGTCCATCTAGATTCATTCGTTGATAAGCACCGACTTTAATATCAAATAAACTAATCACGAATCGATTGGCTTCGGGTAAACTGCTTTCCATGAAATGTACTGCCTCTTGGCGTCACATGGTTCAGCATGCCCAGGGCGGGAAAGGCCAAGATGTTGTGAAACCAAATGGCCATTAACCAGAAAACTACAACGGCAAAGTAGCGGTCATTTGTATTGTCATTGAACCTTCCCCCTGCAATACGAAAGATAACAACACGCGGAGTACCGCCACAATTATTGTTTGAAGTCCGGAATCGTGCAGATTATCAACTGTTTGCATCTGTTATCAATACTTCCCTGGTTGGATGGCATTAGTGTGACGTTAGGGTTTTCCGGCGATAACAGGCCCTCGTGGAGTAATTAGTTGGACGCAGCAACATCGACCCAACCGAATTTCAAAAAGGTCAGGAAATTTGAAGTTGATTTACCTCTTCGTCATTGTTGAGTAGTTTTACCAGAAAACCTTAGGTTGACCATTTCTGAGCATTTCTGCTTATCCACTGATCTGATCAATGATCAGAACTTCTGTGACGACATCGCACCGATTATGCAATATGAGAAGTCAATGGATAAGGGTGGCCCAGATTAACCAGCGGAAGAAGTGACCAGTGAGTATTGACCACAGAAGACCGGTATAAGCTATTTGCGTGTGACTAATGAACAAACTTTTTCCCCAGCTGACTTGGTTTTTCTCGCTAGAATTAATAGGTACTAGAGATAGCAACGGCGAGATAGAATCAACTAACGATTTACAGCCGACTTAGAGACAATGCTTCTTTCCTTTCTTACTTTTCAAAGCAGTTAGGATGAGTGGTTTATGGAACTACAAATTTTGGGTTGTTCGCTGGGTTCTGACCAAAGCTTATTAGCATTTGACTGCCGTTTATCTGCTTCCGTCCGTCGGTTCGTAGCCTCTGGGCCGTAATTTAGCAATCACGGTCTGGCCTCGACTAAGGCACACTTTCCTTCGCAGAATACACAACTATCGATGAAACTGAAAAAAACCAACCTATCGATTTACGTGGACGAATCGAAAACGCGCGTTTATTCTAAGCAAATTCGGATCCGTGAAACCACACCCGAAGGCTACTAAACGGTGGTCAATGACTGCTAAATGATAGATAAGTTATTTAGATGATTGGACCTTAATTCGGCCAGCTACCGTTATAAAGCGAACAACGACAACTAACATGATTCAGTACTCATTAAATGACAGGAAAATTGAGAGGCCACATGTTCCCCGATGAGGGTGATTTGTTCTCATCCAAGGCCTGATTCTGAATTCTGACGGCCGGAAACGGTAGCTACAGGACCAATCCAAATGATGCTCGAATCCTTGATGAACGAGTGTAAGTCGATAAGTTACCTGGGCTAACTCTAGTCTAATTTTTAAGCGTGAATATTGAATGATTGATTTAAGAAGACAAGTGTAATCAGCTACCTATCAGAATGACCAATGAAGATCAATAATAGTTGTTAAAATGGCTCTTTTAAGATCGAGACATTCGTGTTCGCTTGGAATGAACTTATTACTGGTAACATGGTATCAACTCTAGGGATGCTTTTAGTAGAGATATGTAACAGATATGCAACAAACACAATACAATATAAAAATACAGCACAATACGTAACAATATAATGTAATAAAATATGATACAGTTCTATGCAATGTACATTAATAAAATACAATATAACATTAAATGTAGTCTCGCCCAAGAAGAGCTCTACCACATGAGCCACATCTTGTTTAAGTTAACAATCAATTTTTCCCCAGCTTTTCTCACCACTCGAGTTGTATCTTCTACTGGTTCACCGACATGGCTGTGATGAGAATTGCGGTTTTCATCGTGCCTCAAGTCCGATCAGCTTATGGGACGACGGTATTAGTAACCCCTTGGCAGAACTTTTACCAGTCTGAGCTCTTCAAAATAGCCACCCGGGTGGATCGATATGAGTGAGATGTCGTCCATCCTGCCGAAAGTGTGGCTTGAATAAGAGCGTCGACAATGGAGAATAACTTAAGCTAGTGAAAGGACATTTGTCAGTGAAATGAACTAACACGAAGAGCTCTGCACATCCGGATATCAACATATCTCTCTATGAACCTGAACTTGTTAAAGGCTATGGGAGAGCTGGAAGTTTAAGAACTCTTTGGTGGTTGCCTGGGTCTCTGGATTAGAACGAACTCGAGTAAAAATACGGGACCATTAGTGAATGAACATTATGCCAGCGAGAAGTACAACACATTTTCATTGTTTGTAAGTGGCTTGACAATAGCATCGGAGAAAACACCAGTAACTTTCGCTGACCGATTGATATACATTGCACAAATGAAGAGTCGGAACTGCTAATGAGGCTAACGACAGAAATACGATCTATCAAGTCGTTGATAATAGACTTTCTCAGAACAGAGCACTACACTGATGGTCGTGATCGCAGTTACTGCGGAAACCAGGCAATTTGGGTTTTTATCGCTACAAATGTGTGCAACTAAAGTTCACCGTTAGTTCGATATTCCCCCCAATCATTTGGCTTTTGACTGTCAGTGGGACGTTTCTTCACACAGTGCCAAAATTTGAAACTAGCATTGAGAGCGATTGCCTCATTTATTGTGTACTGGTATCATCGCATCGTCTGCAGTTTGTCGACGCTGAGATCCGATCTGAAAAAGAATCCCCAGCTGCACTACTAGTTGTCCAAAATGACAATCGTCAGACTATCCCGGTTGGTTTGTACCATCGAAGTACCATAGTGGTTAAGTTGTCGTGTCCACTTCCTATCATTGCAACGCCAACCAGTGCATTGCCTGTAGACAGTGCAGCAAGCGTCGTTGATCCTCAGCTCACAGCGGGCAGATTTCACAGCTATAAATAGATACGGAGCGAACAGTGGGGGGGGAGACAAAATTTGGTCGATTGACTATGTTCGGATAGTGGCTACTATGGCTCGCCTAAAAGAATTTCTTGTCACTGTCGATCCGTACTACTAGGGCATTTTCAGCGCGGTTATTTGAAAGTGAGAATACGGTAGCCCGGTGTGGATGGATGCTTTATCAAATATCACAGTCGTTAGCAGCAATATTTCATTTGCATCCTATCCCCTTTCTATCCTTGCCCTGGTCGGCGTCCTCACGTTCATTGGTGATTCAAAGCGAGAATCATTCTCACACAAAATAAATGAGACCCTCTAACGATGCGAGGCAAGGTAACAGACCTAACATTGAAGTATTACTTCAAGTCAAGAAAATGCATAATGCATCCCGATAGGTGAATATTCTACACCTTCACTAGCCCTGTAGTGTCCTCCATGATCCGCGACATCAATGTAGCCGACTCGTCCTGCTGCTGGATATAATCAAGTAAAGGTAAAATAGAAATAGATGAGTTTGGATAGACTTACAGTTATTTTCTGACATGCGAAAGTGAATTGCTTGTGGATAGTGACTAATAAATTACTCCGTATCTCAATAATTCCCACTTACTAAATTGCCTTTTCAAATAAGTCGACAGTATGTGTGATTCTTCAGTGGACTCGTTATTTGGAGTCGAGCAATAACTCGTCATTTGTCTCATTTGTGTATTTTCTCACAGTTTCGCTGTCTGAAACAACAACAGCAGTAATAATAACATCACCAACAACGACAACAAAGCCAATAGTAGCAGACAATAACTGCCTGTTTGAGTTGGATTATTGATTCGGATAAATCTGCCCAGCAGTAACTTCCTTGAAGCAGTACAAATAAAATAATGAAAGCTGTCATTACGCCAATTATAGCATCATAACGTTTCTTTTGCACTCACATCCAAATACAAATAGGCACTGTCACACACAGACCCACACACATACACACACACACACACACGCATATAGAAATGCGTCTAGAAACAACTGTAAGCGTTCCACTAACCAGACGTTTCAACTTATTTGTATGCTCGCATATTGTCAACTTGCCTGGCTCACGGTTTGTCGTTTGTTTATTTTTGTTGCAATTATTGACATTGCGTGAGGGATCATATGAACGAGCAAACATTTTGTGCATGTTTGTATACGTGGACATGTGTGTGTGTGTGTGTGTGTGTGTGCGTTAGGTTCTCAAGGCGCTCACTTTTTCTTGCCCCTCAGGAGACCACACAACCACCTACCCACCCAGTGAGTCGCGTCGAGGAAGCCAACACACGATACACGCTTGTAAGCTATGGATTGTGGCTTGGCTCGGGCAAGAGGGATGGAGACGATTGGAACAGAAAATAACACCACCAGTCCCCAGCGCGAGTTCCCGTTTTGTTTACATCAAACGTTTAGTCAACAGCTTTCTTTGTACAACAATATATTGAATCACAGCCAAGGTGAAATCAACAAAAACAATGTGTCAAACAAACCGTCTAACCAAAGAGGGTCAGTAACTGTCGTTTGCTAAGTGTGCACTGTACACCTGTTTGGTTCGGAGACCGAGGCCAGTCAGTGAGAACTTTGGAGTTGGGGTGGCTGAGTGGAGTGGAAACGATGAGATAGAAGGTGAGAAACGGGGGGGGGGGAGGTGGCAGAATTCAAAAATCCGCATTGTGCAAGTTACAGTTTAATTAAACATTTGTGGTCGTAACAGCCTAACAACACACGACAAAAAATGAATTTCATTTACACGTGGCTTTTAATCGTCCATCATTCATAGGCACACACACACACACAGACACATACATAGGCAAACGAACAAGTTAAACAGTGTCAGATCTTTACGGAAACGGAGTGGTGCAGTTTTATCATCCGTTGGTCGAATTTGTGTAGAATGACAATCAAGGAGTAAGTTTGCTTTTGTTGACAGAATGTTGCATACGTAGGCGACGATGCTGATGTTTGACGCTGTGTATTTAACTGGTTATGAATCGCTGACTTAGAAATTACTCTGTGGGAACAAAACTATCAATGTTCATCGAACAAGTTTCATCTGGGGAAAGGGATTTTAGTTAGCTTCTTCTCTGAAATCACCATGTTCAGACAGGCGTCTTACGCCGTTGGACGTGCGTTACCCAAACCGGTTTGTGCTGGGACAGTTAAATGAAGACATTAGTATAGAACAAGCTTTGTCTTGTAAATCTCAGTGACGCGTTAGCCAGTTTTTTAAGGTTAGATGAGTTAATGCATTCACGCGCATATACTTCAGACATCTCGTGTGTTTAATAGTATGTCATAAAACAAACCCCACTGTTGAAATCGCCAAGCAGTCAGTATCGAGTGAACCATACCTCAACAGGATGAAATGAGCGTACTTCCGTTGAACGAACATTAGTGATGCTACCACCCGGCAGATCAAACTAGGAATCAAGCAGCAACATAGCCTAGCCTAACAATACTTTATCGTTATTCAAGCGAACAACCATCCAGCGGATATGAATTTCTGGACGACAGTTTGCTTTACTAATGATTACAACTTAGTTTGCTACTGAAGACGCATAAACAGGAAGCCGATGTTTTCTTCTCTGATATTTACAGCCCTTCTTCAACTTGACATTGTGAGACCATATTTAAGCGCGGCTTTCATATTGTCATTTCCACATCGAAGCGGATGTTGTTTTGTTTCCACCTATTGGACATTGACCAACGGATTTCGCCTGAAAGCAAATCTGTAACGTCGACAGACACGGGAGAAAAATTTTGGGCTATTGGGGCGCTGGTGTGTGTTTGTGCTCGTGTGTGTGTATGTATGTGTGTGTATTTGACAATACAACCGCTGGAAGCAAAGCGATTAGCGAATCAAGCAAATAGGTTCAGCTGACGAACGACTAATAGTTTCGTGACAATGGTGAATGGTTGCTTCCATGCCAAAATGAACGCCGTTTGACTCAGGCGATGAACGTGGAGAAA
>LUCM01001964.1:0-24652 GCA_008360955.1 Fasciolopsis buskii | reverse complement strand
ACTGCTTTGCAGATTCTGATCGTGCCCACCGAGTAATCCGGCACAGCATATACCACCGTATACATTCTGATTTTCATTATTCGCGTTTCCTCTGCACCATTCATGTAAACATTTGATCTTGCCTCGCGCATTCCTCTCGTAAAACGAGAAACATACAATATTATTATTATTAGCTGATCGGCCTGACGGGGACTAATTTCACATCTATGTAGCAACTCGTAACTTGCTTTGTAACCGAGTCTCCTTGTAAGACCTATTTGCATAAACATTATGACGACACAAGTGCTCGATAAATCCAAACGAACAAGAATACTTTGAGTAGACGTCCGTCATAGACCGATCACCTGGCTTCGAAAGATCAATTCTAGAGATCACCTAGAAGAATGCAAAATTCGTAAGCCAAAACAGCGTCGTTTGATGCAGAAAACTAGGACAGCCACTGTCTGCGCCGTCTATCTAGCACGTTTAGGTCCTTTGTGACGCTGGCCATGGTGTAGAGTATGGCAGAAGGCCCGATCGACCAAATTAGCATTCTGCAGTCTCCGAATGGAAAAGCTAGGTCGCAACGTACTGCTCGAAAAATGCTGCTTAAATAGAGCAGGAGTATGGATAAAAGCGATCATAATGGTTCATATCCCGAGAAATGCCAATAAAGATAAAAATTGCAAAACCATGAAGCGCGTTAACATCAGTGACAAAATCCTTAGAGTTTATAAGTGCAACGGGGTGGAAGAACTAATAGGGTAAACACTACCATAATTAACAATTCTTATCGGGTCGAAAGGTCGCTAATATTGACGGGTGATGAAGTTGAATCGACGTCGGTTTTGCAGGAATGCCTTAGGCGTCATATGCGCATCACACAGGGATGGCTTTTAACACGGAAAGAGGATCTATTCATGTAGCAGGGGCTAGCTACTGATGGCGATACACAGGAAGTGAAAAAGCCCTATATGGATAACGTGAGTGAAAAGAAAACAGAACCCAGCTAGAGGGAAAATATGGATGCGATGGACGTATGGCCTGTTGAGCGTTATACTTTTTGGGCTCTCGTAGTTTGGGAACATGAAGAGTCCGGTGAGTTAGATGGCTATCCACATGGGATACCGGATCCCATCCGGATCCGGACCCTATCCGACAGCGGCAAGGAAGGTCCGATAGAACACCACTGCTTGCGGCCAATAAGTACGAAAAACCAAAAACAACCAGCCTCCGTCCGTCAGCTACTGGGCAATAAATAAAAAAGCACTAGTCTAGCTGCCTTTAAGTCCCGTCGTCGACAATTTTCCACGCTCTTAACGGTCACGCCGCCATAACAGCATTGCCTCTATTAAAAACTTGGGCATGCTGAATTAAGGGCGTCCATCCGTGGCACCTGGTCCTGCGCAGGACCCCGAAAATGACATATTTCCTAGCTTCGATTTTAAACGGTAGTATTTCGATCGGTGTGCCTGGTTGCAAATGAGTCGTTCGCAGGACCGGCAGCAAACTTCCAGAAATATTACGCCAAACTGAAAAATGGACGTATAGGTGCAAAGTACCATAGACTAAAAGAACTCAAATACCCGCACCCGGGACATTGTTTGAAAATCAACCGGAGTAGAACTGCGTTGAAAAAGAAAACAAAGAATACATCCGGAAATGTTTAGACCGGTTTGCCTTCTCAATTGATGAAAGCCATATCTCGTTCCTTATAAATTAAGCACTCTTAAATGGTTTCTCTTCAAACGCCGAAAGGAACATATCGTCGGTCGAAGCAGGCGTCATATACAATTTTTTCCTAAGTTGGCTTGTTTCAGATGAACGTTAATTCTAGGAAACCCCATAATCCCTCTCATACCTTGTTTTTCGTCTGGCCACCTAGGCAATAAAACTTGCAAAGTTTCTAAACTTGAGGAGCCACTGCACAGAGCGATGAGCTGGCATGAGCAGTGACGCCCACATTTGTGCCACGGGTTGAAGTAAAAGAAGGCACAACTCAATGCAATAAGCGTACCTGCATACTCTCTTTTCGCACCGTCGGTGTTGTAAATTCACGAATTAGTGTTTATAATCTGCCTGACATCCCTAATACCGCAGCTCCTTGGTGCGTAAAGCTAGGAGTTAAATGAAAACAACTTTTGATTTATTTCTCCATTGAATTTTCCTTTCTTTCATTGATCTTCCCCCAACATACCCAGCGCATAAAGGTTTGCTGTCGTAGTAGGCTGGTAACAACGACTTACATCATCATTCACCCGCTGTAGATCAAAAATGACAATGATGGCAGCCTGGCCAACCCGATGTCTTTTACTGCAGACAGAATTCGGTTTACGTAGTCCGCAAAACCGACAGTTTGGACCGGCCCAGTTACCCTGCAGTAAGGTCATTGTCTTGGGCCTTGTTGGATCTTGGTCTCAGGTCAGACCAATACCAAAGACCCTAGGAGAGACAGCATGATTATTATGGTAAGGAAGAACTCTCCTGACGAGGCATCTAGTGCAATCCGGAAACAACTGGTGAGTGGCACCAGCAGCGTAGGTGGGCTAAAAGAGGGCAAGATGGTCACGAGTTGTTACCCAGATGTGACTAAACCAGGGTAAATAAAACCCGGGGTATTTGGGAGACTTCTCATGAGAGCGTTTTCAAATCTTCTTCGCCGAAGGTCGTTCTTGTGAACTGAAGGGGCAGTTGTTCTGATTTTGGGCCAACATGCACACTGGTTTCTCGTAAGCCGTTTACAGCGCAACAGTTCAGCAGCATGGCCCAAAGGAAACATCAGTTCGAGGAAAGTTCATGCGTTGAACGATAGCAAATACAAGCCCGGGAAACTTAGCCGCTGGTGACTACCATAAATAGAAATTTAGTTTACGATTCGTTGTATTACATTGATCATGGCATTCACAGCAGAAGCAGACAAAACACATCTACACTGAAGGTGCTTTATCTTCACTGGCAAACTTCGTCTTGCGAGCCGCTTACAAGAAATACTACAAGCTGTTGGAGTCCATGAATTAGCTCAAATGTAACATCTGGTTTTCCAAACCAATTATATTAGCTGACTCTCTTAAGTACCGTTATAAAAAATGTCTGTTGACACCATATTTTTGACGATAAGTTTGCATCCACGGAAGCCTCTTTGTGAATTCCAATATCATCAAAAATGCACTCGTATTAGCAAAACCAAACAAATGGATTCACACGTAGGGTTGTAAAGCTCCTGCACAAGTCTTAGGTCCGCCGATTCTAAATTTCAGAAACTGCATTATGAACTCCTGAAGAGGTCATGATAAGCTGCCTAGGGAACGGTGAAGCAAAGTATCTTCTAGAAAACCAACCAGGGCATGAGAAGGAAAACAAGGAAGACGTTTGCACAGAACACACCACAAAAGATGCCGCAGAAGCAGGGCATTCTTCATGTGTATTTGGATAAAACTGATGTAAGTCGAAACAGAAAACATCAAAAAATGCTTATACACATCACAATGGAGCAAACTATTTAGAAGTATTGGTCTAGTAAAGAAAAAATGCAAAATTCTGCGGCCCTTCGACGATCAGTGCCATCAAAATGGTGGCAGAACTGTTGAACATCACAAGGTGTCCTGCAGCCACCGGGCGTAACTCGCTTACTAAGAATTTCTGCGTCTGATCAACGTAAATGGTGCCGATGAGTAAGCAGGCCACACAGCCAAATAAATGATTTATTATTCTCAAGCAAGTCAAATGAGTATATTTAAACGGAACCATTCTTATGGGCAAGGATAAAAAGGAAATAAACCCATTATGAATCCCCGATCATCGCGACATTTTTACTTTATATGGGGTAAGTCATACACTCAACGCGTTGAATGGGGCGGTCGCGGATAAACTGACCTCTCGGTCCCTTTACTTGCTGACGAAGCCCCGTGCAGAGGTCACAGATAGCAGAAGAAAAAGTGCGTACCACAGATTTGGAGCTGAATTATGTTAGTCCCACAACAGAACTAGACGGTGTACAATGGGGTAAAACACGGCCCTATGACTCTTTCAGGCACGGGTCACAGCTGCGTATTTCATGAATGCAAAATATCCGTGCCATCATAGTTTATTTGCACTTTCGCGGCACCCGCCAGTGGGTCCGACTCAAACTGCTTTTAAATGGCACCTACCATACCATAAGAAAATACCCCGCGCTTCGCAGTTTCAAACCTGGGCCCATTTTAGTCCCTATAAACACGTTCTAAGAACTTGGCAAATATTCAGCACGTGGGGCTGTATTGTTTTAATAGTCCTGCCTTCCGCCTGGAACGGATGAGTGCAGTCCAACGGGAATTCAGCGGAAAACATGTGGCCTCCTGATTATAATCTGTGACTTCTTTGCGCCCAGTGTCTACTTTCTGATCGAGATGCTGGAGATAGTCTTTACCCATTATGAGGTCTGACCTGTTGACGACGATGTGTTAGGGATGAAATGCACGATTGGAAATTAAATCCAGGGTGAACGAGCGATAAAACCTTTTTTAGGTGTATCGGCAAATTTTCAAGCCTGCAGGGTCGTTGCTTGTGAAACTCCCCGTTACTAGTTTCGGGGGGGAATACACTAGCCCCGGTACCGACATCTACAAGCAGCACACGGTTTGTTATTTGCCCAGCGTCTGGAAGGCGGAGACCGACAGACGCCCCGGTTTTCGATGTCTCAACAGGAGGCCGGGAAAGTAGTTGCCCAGACTGATGGCAGAGAGTGTGCTCTACCGAACACAATATTTTCTAATCCTCCAAATACGTCTTGATATTTGTAGCGTGCTTTTGTTAATGGCAAGAAAGGCTGCTTCTCGGAAGAGGTGCTGCAAACGACCCGGTGTTGCCTGCACCCATCTTGCGGCCGATTTCCCTCAAATGTTGGTTATTTTAATGACGCTTCAATGCGTTACAAAGCAGAAAATAAATCACACTGCACACTTGATGGCGAGTCTCCGAGGGGTGGAAAAGTCCTCAGTGTTATGAATCTGGGGCACCCCCGGGAGATCCATTTCCCCAGGCCCATCTGAAGACCCGTTTCTGACTCTACTCCCAGCAACAAACTACCTTTAGGTAGCCGTAATCCGAGTTATGGCTGATTTATTCATGGCTTCTCGGCTAACCGGAGAAAAAATGACGTCCTCATCTTGAAATAAAACGTACTTCGGGCGACGACCATCGACGTAACGGCTAACATCATCAGCCACCGCAGCAAAACCACCGCAATCACGTTGTTCGAAGAGGGAAGCAGAATAAGCTGTTACCTCGATCGTATTCTGTCCTGTTAAACCACAAAGAAATAAACCTACTAACCATAAGGAAATATTGATTTGTCGAGAGATACCACAGTGGCAGAAAGAAAACACGGATACAAATGGATATGCGTGACAAAAATGCTAGCGGCACAAAGGAAAGAACGGAAATTTGGATCTGATTGGTCGTAGTGCTATAATAGGCAATTTCTTGTCTAATCGAAGATAATCGTGTAGGGCTGCAGTGTGGGTGTTGACCCACTGAGGTGTCACGTGCGACAGAAGGAAAAGTGCTGTTAGACCCAGCTCTAGCGAAATCAGGGCTTTGCGTTTTCTGTTCATACTGTCTTTTGTTGGTTTCAAACTGGTTTCGGGGAATACGAAACCTCTCACATTTTTTGAGGAACCTGTTAACTGTCTAGGTGACAGACAGACAGACCTGAGGGTCAGGGTACCTCCAGGAACCTGGGTTGCTCGCAGACCCGTTGGGCCGATAATGGTGATTTAATCAGGGATCTCGTGCCGCCTACTCGATCTTTAGTTTGCCTGGTCGTTCTCCTGGAACTTATCTTATTTGTTATTTATCCCTCTGTATCCGGCCTGATATAATCTATGAGTACTTGACTATTGCGTGTACGTCAGCGTACAGTGGAAGAAAATTTTTCCGGAACGAAGACCTTTTGGCCTCTCGCCCTGGCGTGGTATGGCAACCATGCAGGCAGCATCACGACAAGACCAGTTCTGGTGTTAAAAACTGCTCAGACTAAATGGCACTTCGATGTGATTTTTGTCCGGCGTTTCAAGAATAGGGGGAGTTTACGACAAATGTCGAAGATCTTTTAAATCTGTTTGCCTTAGTCCAACCAGATTTAAAGGATTTTTGTCGCCCTTTCCACATTGTGCCTGGAAGGCCGCAGTCGATTAGCCGCAAACTTTAAAACAACGGCGCAAACGTTATCTCTTTTTCTATCATCGAACGGGTTGTGATTAGCCGACGAGTGCTGCCGAATTCCACGCAACTCAACTGAAGCCACTCCAGACCGACCAAGGATCACTCCTCCCGGGTCATTAAAGTCTACTGTTACTCTAAGTTGTAGATTATGTAGGGGCTTCGGCGACTGTGGATCGGGACGTTCCTCCAATAACTCCAATATCGCCCCCGCTCAGTCCAACCAAGCAGAAAGGACGAAGGCACTGGAACATCCGTTGGCCGCGTACCACGGAGCATCATCTCTACAACTGTCTGTTCCACATGAACCTGGCAGTCATCGGCGGCCAATACACATCCACGTGGCTGTTAATTATTGGCACCTTCAAGCCGTGCCCACACCTGCTGCGATCCACAGATTGAGCCTGGCTCAGGGGCATATAATAACAACATCCACTTAGCAAGGAGCTTCCACGAACCGCCTCCCTTTAGCGGTGCCCATTAATTGTCTGCCGACCGACACTACCACGTTCCACTGAAGGCCCTAGTGTCGATACTGGGATAGCTGAAGTTAAAATACTTCGTTATTGATCGACCGTATATTTTGTTAGAAGGGATGGATAGCTTGTGTTGAAGCGGAAACACCCTCAGTCATTCATACGAAAACACTCAGCGTATACACGGATGGATTTCGGGGGCGAGGTGCAAAAGTAACCTAGCCTACACTATGCAAGGTGGTACCACAGGGTGTGCGCAAGGCTCAGTTCAGTAAAATGAAGGTGAATTCTTTAGCTCGACGGATGTTCTAGTGGGCATGATTAGAAGCCCATTTCTACGCAAAAGCCAAGCGCTTTGATTCTGATAAATACGAGGTTCATTTCCGAAGAAAAATAATACTCTTATCGGCAAAAGTAGACTCCGTAGCAGTGCGGGCAGCTTAAGCTGACAAAGAGTATCTGACGATCTGGCAGGCCGCAACATTTGCATGTGGTGCTTTGGTTACAATGACATTCAGCATGTGCTAATTGCCAGAGAGCTACAACATTGTTGTGGCGTTGAAATGGGGCGCTAGCCCAGTTGCACCTTACTGCGGGACCGGAGTTGGGCCTACGTTCCCAATACACAGCAGGGGGTTGATGCAAATGCTGAGGTGCGCAGTGGAACCCTCTAATCTCAAAAATTGGACGTTTCCCTTCCTGGGACCCCAGCAGCAGACGTGCAGCTGAATTCAAAAGAAGTGACCTTGGTGCTCCCTGAGATGTTTCTCAGTCTAGCTCTTAGAGTGGTGACGAGACAATCGAGCCAGAAAATACAAAAATAAATGATGTGGATGTACACATGGGGACAGAGACAGTAATCCAGATCCACTCCAGGAAACGGGTTCATCAAAACCAGATTTCTTAGGTGGTCGGCTAGAAAGCTTAAACCCAGGAAATCTGCCAAACAGTTTCGTCTGCTATAAATCCTGCTCCGGCGCCTCCAGTTCCATTTGAAGAATCAGGCCGATAAGATTGCACTCTTTAAGGTGAGGAAGAATGTATGATAATCCCACGGGCAAAACGGGACGAAGAATAACGGACCGATTCCTCCCAGCTTCACATATCAGTCGAATGAAAGAAATCGAAGGCAACGGGTTACTCGCCTAGTGATGAACAAACGGGATTGAAAACTTGGATGGTACCGAGTTAGTTGATGTCCCTGAAACCAGAATTCCCAAGACTCTCTAGGGCGAGGATCAAGGGTAGCTATGTGCCATGGTCGAATAGAACCACATTCACTTCGGAGCACATCAAACAATCGACTAATACTAAGTATTCTGTACAATAATTGCTTGACTATGAGGTACCACCGATCACCGGTTTAAGTGATATGCGACGAGTGATGCCACTTTACGGGTGAGACACCCGTGATTTTGACATCGGATGATGAAGTTGTCAATGACTATTAGAATCATGAAGCCCTGGAGAACTTGAGGAGGCGGAATATGGTGGATGTAAGCTAGCTTTGAAGTTAGATGCCTTACCGTGGATAAGTGTTCTAGTTGATCTGGTCACGAATGGTTGTACAGAAATAGGAGCAATCGTGGCTTTACACTTACAAATGATTTAATTATCCTAGTTATTAAAAGAGTAGCTACCAAAAAACGAAGCTTTGGCATCACTTTCCTTTTCATATAAAAGATCCAAAATTGTACTATCTCATGGAAGACGACGGCAACCATCGAGGTTTCGGAGACGTCCGGAATGTGATCTCGAACGTGTCTTCTTTCGGATTCAGAAGTAGTGGTTGACAAAGTCCTCGCAAAGGATAGAATATACAAGACTCGAGCAAACACCCAAATGCCAGTAATGTGCTGTATATATCATGGTGCCTACGCAGCACCGATACGATGATACGCGTGTAGACAAACCACGGCAGAGAAAATCCGAGTGGCTGGAAAGATTCCAAAGCGGGGATTGTCGAAAAGCGCGACAGCAGCGGAAGCATGCTGATCTCGCGTTGCATAGAACAAAGGCAACCAAAGAAATGTCAGGGTATTAAAAGTAGATATCTGGTAAAATGATTTCCAAAAATAACCGATTTCCCCGAGATATTGATACCACCACAAGTGCATTTATCAAGGCTTAAGGATATGAATTTTTCTCCGTATCTTTAATGGTTAGCACAGGCTTTGTTTGTGGGTGCTACCTTCTTGCTGCATTCAACCGCATAACCCGCGCTTCAGCCGCTATAATAGAATGGAAAGTGGCACAGTTTGGGGGACTACTGTAAATTCGGGTGGAAAACGGAAGTTCATCAATACACTTTGACAGTTAGTAGGGGTGGGCAGCTTTCAGATTTCGTCAAAATCATATGAAATCCATTTCGCTGTTTCCTTTTTAGGAGTTGCAACTGTTCCAAATATGATGTAGTTGAAAGTTCGAGTATCAGTAGAGAAAGAAAAATGTACATTAGATGAAGCCCTCGGGAAAACAAATGCGGCTGTTATTTTGGCTGGGTTGTTTACTTTTCCTCCGCCTTCCTGGTGCTGCTAACTTGAAGCACAATGGGCCATCTGCCAATATATCCGAAAGTATCAGGAACTTCAATTTTCAAGGTTTAAACATCCGTGACTGCTAGCGGTTTGTTTAGTCGAGCCCTGTGACCATTGCGACGAATCAACCAAAAACCCTAATAAAAGCACAAGGCTTCTTGTTTGCCTATACATATTTAAACCCCACGGTCCTTGGACTCGATTAGAAGATTTGTTTTATCGCACTGCTTCTTCCGCTTCCGTCACGGCACACACAGTTTGCTGTTAACCGCGTAGCCAGTCGCAGCCCTCAGGTGGTTCGTTGTTCTGTTCAGGCTGACGTCGTCTGTAGAATGGCCCCGACCAAAGAACATATTAACATTGTCGTCATTGGACACGTCGACAGTGGAAAATCCACAACCACTGGTCATTTAATTTACAAATGCGGTGGCATCGACAAGCGTACGATTGAGAAATTTGAGAAGGAGGCAGCTGAGGTAAGTGGATTTTGTAGTTGTCTATTGTTCTCCTAGATGGGGAAAGGTTCTTTCAAGTACGCTTGGGTTTTGGACAAGCTAAAGGCAGAGCGCGAACGTGGTATTACGATCGACATTGCCCTTTGGAAGTTCGAAACCGACAAGAAGTTCGTTACCGTCATTGACGCCCCCGGGCATCGTGATTTCATCAAAAACATGATCACCGGCACATCTCAAGCTGATTGCGCTGTTCTGATCGTTGCGGCTGGCACTGGAGAGTTCGAAGCAGGTATCTCAAAAGATGGCCAAACCAGAGAGCATGCACTTTTGGCTTATACTCTTGGTGTTAAGCAATTGATTGTCGCGGTTAACAAGATGGACAGTACTCAGCCGCCGTACAGCGAGAGCAGGTTTGAAGATATCAAGAAAGAGGTCACAGGTTACGTTAAAAAAGTCGGTTTTGATGTAAAGGCTGTTCCATTCATCCCAATCTCTGGTTGGGTTGGTGACAATATGTTGGAGAAGAGCGAAAACATGCCGTGGTTCAAAGGCTGGGCGACCGAGAAGAAGGATGTCAAGAAGACAGGATTTACTCTGTATGACGCACTTGACTCTGTTGACCCTCCAGAGCGAGCTACTAACAAACCGCTGCGACTTCCTTTGCAGGATGTATACAAAATTGGTGGCATCGGTACTGTCCCCGTTGGTCGTATTGAAACCGGCATTTTGAAACCCGGGATGGTTGTGACTTTTGCGCCCACTAGCATTACGACTGAGGTTAAGTCTGTGGAAGTGCACCATGAAGCTCTCACTGAGGCTCTCCCGGGAGACAATGTCGGGTTTAACGTTAAAAATATTTCTGTGATGGACGTTCGCCGTGGGTACGTCGCCGGTGATTCGAAAAACGATCCCCCCAAAGCTGCCGAGTCGTTCAACGCTCAAGTCATTGTGCTCAATCATCCCGGTGAGATCAAGGCTGGCTATGCTCCTGTCCTCGATTGTCACACGGCGCACATTGCCTGCAAATTCAGCGAACTGGTTCAGAAGGTTGATCGCCGTACGGGTAAAATGCTCGAAGAAAACCCTGCGATGGTCAAGTCCGGTGATGCTGCAATCGTTGTAATGGTGCCCAGCAAGCCCATGTGCGTCGAGACCTTTTCCGAGTACCCCCCGCTTGGTCGGTTTGCCGTCCGCGATATGAAACAAACCGTTGCTGTTGGTGTTGTGAAGTCCGTTTCAAAGAAGGCCGAGGCTATTAAAGCCACAAAGTCTGCACAGAAAGTCGCCAAGAAGAAGTAACTGTTCTTGTAACCACGTCCAGCAATAAACCTAGATGGAAACGCGTATGTTCTGTTTTTTCGCCCCGTTGGTCCTTGGCGGAGTCCGTTAGTCGTGCTCTTAGTTATTCCGTGTTTGAGATCGTACTTTTCATGGCTAGTTCATGGTTTGTCGACTTAGGCGTTGTGGTTTACCGTCCGAATAAGTGAAATTTGCCTCGAGTGGTGGCTGTGTTGGCGCGACTTTTTCGCATTTCGTGTTATTCTGAAGTCGTTTATTCTGGTCACGGGTTTCGGCTTTGTGTTCTGGGTTTTCGCACGTATTCCTTTAGTTGTGGAGTTGGTCTGTTTTACAGGGCGCGGTTGCTGATGTACGTCTTAATCTTGTTTTTCCCTAGCAGTTAGGGTCGCTTTCGTTGAGCTAGCCTTCGCACGTCTTGTGTTGTGGGTTCGGTTTGTAATCAGTGGTCCGTTTAGGTGTCGACCGTCGCGTGGCCTACGGACTATCTAATGTGTGGTAATTTGCATATTAGAAGTTGGTTATTTAAATGTGGGCGCATTGGGCACGAGTCGCTTTGGCTCCAGAATCATTGGGCGAGGTATACTAAATTCTTGTTCGAGGCAGTTTTTCTAGGTTCCGTGTTTGTGCGCGCTTTAGCCGGTGGTTTGTTCCCAACTCTTCGCGGGTACTGCATTTGTCACTAGTCTTTCCCACTGTTCTTGGCTTGACACTTGTACGACACGACTGTATCGGTTGAGTCACGTGACTCGGTTTTGAACACCGGGGCATGCTGTCTGACGTATCGAGTGCTAGTTCCCAAGCCTTTATTGTTCACTGGTTTTACTACATTGTACTGTCGACGCCGACATTAGTACGGATTCAGGTCGTCAGTCAGTAGTGGGGATATTGGATACACTGGCTTTTGGTTTGAGATATTGGGTTCACAGCCAGAGGTATTTCAGGCTGGATTGGCCGCCCGAACCTCTTGGATCCTCGGGATGCCTACGTTTCCCAATGAAACGGTTGGATTTATCTGGAAGTGTCGGCAATTTCGTCATAAGATCTAGGGATCGTTTAACATTTTTGGAAGCATTCTGCAACTAATCTCTTTGGTCCGCTGCACGATCAGCTTTTGCTGGAGGCAAAATCGGGTCCTACCCCAGTGGCTTGCGGCGGTTAATGAAACGGATATGCAGTTTTTGATTTTGACGTTTCCAAACGTCCATTGGACATCGTAAACAGTAATTATGCTCAATTACTTGGGATTATCTGCAACTAGTAAGACTAGATTAGGTGCTTTAATGGCCAACTAGTTAACGCCTGCGTTTTTGCCTCTGTAGGTGTGCTTTTGTCTTTCCGTTTTACCTCCCGTACGCAGTGCTGGGTAGACCGAGGCCATCTTTAAGCGTTCAGTGTTAGCAGTACCTCAGTTTCTATGGCCGTTCGAATCTTAAGATCAGGGTACTGAGCTAGATCTCTTTTGGAATCTCATGGTGGACTGATCCAGGATATAGAACTCGCGGGAGAGAGCAGAAATTTGTTCCTCGACGGTGGACAAAATTCTGATCGTGTTTGTATTATACCCACGGGGCAGAAAGTGGGTAGACCACTGTCAACACTGAATAGTAGTGAGGCATTTAACTGCTTAGCCAAGCGCACAATACAGTAGCAAAACAATTCGTTACGAGCATGTCAAAGTGGTGTTGAATAATTAACAAATCGAAGAGAAAACGAGTGGCTCCTGCGACGCTTTAGTGCCTTGTTCCGATGACCTGCCTAGGGTTTCGAGAAAAATGTAAGAGGGGAATTACGGAACAACTGCACTTAGTAGGGTGGTCTAGCACTAATTGCAGCAAAATAATCCATGCCTGCAAATTGCCGCCTATGTGATCCCTATTGTGCGTGCGTTACGGTGCTGAATTTCAATTGTCTGTATCATTACCGCCCTTTTGTTGTCCTCAAGAACTTCACGCAGGAGTCTAGGTGAGTGACCAACACTTCCTCAGCCGATGATCGGTCTCAGTGTGTCTTTCCAGAATTTCTGTTTATTCCGGCATTCAGCTCACGGGTGGTTTGGTATACTGAGGGTTTTCTGACTCCACGGAAGCCCGATTGGCCTTCAGCTATTAAAACACTTGTGGCATCTTCGCTATTTCCGTTCCGGTTTATAATGGTGCACTGAGATCGGCTCTCCCACTTCACTCGAATCCTATCTACCAGATAACCGAGAGTTTGTATATGAATGTCGTCTTAGGACGCGGTGGGAAAAAATTAACTAACACTGGGTTCGGCTCAGTTCAAATTCTACAACCATTAGTCTGATACAGTTTGGTTGCTGCCTTACGGCACCGTCTGTTGAAGCCATAAGTGAACGAGGAAGAGTGAGAGACCAAATGAGACCACGAAATGTATGATTATATTATGGAAGAGGGATTTCGAATGCGGGCTTCAGGCGCCACCTGTTGCCTCCAGCCCTTCCTGGGGATGTCTTGATACCAAACCAAGTAGTGTGGCGGTATCAGCACAAGGCTTTAGTGTTTTCTTATATCGACTGAACACTTCGGTTTGTCTTCCGACCACTGCCCCGTTCGGAGAGCATCGCACGAGTTAGGTCATGCGCAAAACACGTCCCGACTACGTTTGTTTATGCATATTCAATGCATTTAGCAGGGCTGTAATTTAGAGGCGATTACTTCAAGATTGACTTCTGCCTTGCTGACAGCACTCTTCAATGCAGCAAAGACGAGTGTCCAACCACCGGAAGTCATTGTATATGTTCTCGGTCCACTTGCCAAGTACAGTGTAGCCGCTGCTGTGTCAATTCGTCCTCATTCAATAACCGGGTTTGATGCCGGCGCAGCACGACATTCGAGCCTTCTGCATGTAGATGTGGAACTACATTTTATCCGGCATACGACCACCTGTCCACTTCGTGCAGCCCCTACGCTAAGTCGGGTTCGAATTAGAGCCAGTCCACTCCTGCAACAGCATTTTACATCCCAATCACAACTAAATTGTGGCTTAAAGCAGTTGAGAAATGTTTGCAACCTACCTGGTTTTTATACTAAAGTAGAGCAGTGTCAGCATAATCTATTTCGAAGTTTCCTGTCTATGCAAAGATCTATCCAACTGTTCTCTTTTGAGGACGGGATGATTTGCATAATTATCTTGATTGCATGGTTGGAAGGAAGATTTGGAAGTGCTTAACCCTGACAGACACCGCATCTGATGAACTCCGGCAAGAATAAAAATATTCGTTAGGTTGCCGATTTTCCAATGAAGGACTTGTAATCTATCAGCGCTGTCCTCCTGCAGGTTTAGATGGAATGTCCTGGTGTCAAATTAGATCAATTAGTCCTCTGCCCAGGCCGATGCTTTTGATGTTGAGTCAATGTGACATCGGATTCCTAAATCACTAAATAGTTTACGTAGTTTGTACAGGTTACAACCCTTACGGATGGTCTCAATTTCACGTCTGTCTATGCTTTTCTACTCACCACCGCCCTCGACTTCCTGGTCAGCTGATATCTCGTCGTATAAGGCATCGACAGGCAGATCACCAAGCATCGAACTGAAGTCGGGGATGCCCATCGTTTTTGAAATTCATATTACCCGGAATCCTTCGTCGAGCGCGCGGCTTCTTTGTTTTGCTCCTGGCATTCGTTCGGGTCCTGGGTATTTCGTTGTGATAAAGGCATTAAAAGGTCGTGTCGCTCACTGGTTAGTCGCTACCCAACAGGTCGGGTGGTGTGTGTATTCATGCAGTGAGTTACTAAACGTAGACAAAAGTGAACTCGAACCAGTGAATGACCTGGGTCTACAGGCGAGCAACGGAGTATGTGGTAGCGATCCATCGATCCACGCCACTGATGTCCAGTGGCCAGTATTATGCAACGGACCGAACGATTATTGAGTGATGACTAGGAAGAATTGCTGTAGAGTAGGCTTCAGTTAATCCCAAATAGGCATACGAGCTAAAAATATGAGTAACCTGCTGGTGTTTTCAAGGAACAACCGGGATCTAACATCGTTTCAGGGCCATGGTGCATGGGGCATGCCCAATTACTGCACTCGTGCTTCAAACATGTAATGAAAAAATTGTTGTCCTAGATAGCTGACGTTCGCCTTCAGTCAAAACTGTGCTGTAGTATTTTATGCAAGCCGTAAAGGGGGAAGAGTGGTGACAATGTTTAACAGGATATGCACGTTATGCCTCACGGTTTTTGAGGGAAGGCTTTTTGCTTTGGATTTCGATGTACCAAGGGGTTTTACTGAAATAGGGATAACTCTGAGTCACTCGCATATGGTGTGTCTATCTCTCAAAGTACCGAGAGAAATGATTAATTGTTTCAAGGTAAGCATCTGTCGACTGATCGTATGTAAACGCACTCAGGACTGCTCTTCAGCGGTTTGACTTTTCCCACCAGGGGACCATACTTCAAATAACGGACATTCTATTTGGTACGAGCCAATAGCGACCGATGCTATTTTTAGATGCAGGGATATTCGTTGGTGAGGGGTGACTTTGATTGCGGTGCATAGCAGTGACCTGATAGATTGTAGTGCTGAAGATAGCAACAGTCTCTAACCTACTGCTGGATCTTCGAATGGATGCGCAGAGATTCTGTTTCCCATATTGTCCCGATTAGCCGTCCCACTTGACCGTTGCTTTGATGGCTTCAGCTAGAAGTTCTGCTAGTGAATACCCCTCGACCTTGAAGGAATACCTATAGTGCTGTCGGCATGGATGACGTTAACGACAGAACTGTTCCTTTACTTGTTAAACTTAGATTTGAGGTGGGCGAAAGTCGAGCATTGTCAAATTGTTATAACATTGTTGAAGGAAAACGGTGAGTTTTTGAACGAACAATATGGCAAAGATGATGGTACCGATAGGATGAGTCTTCACTGAACGGGCATAACAAGACACCGGTTCGGTGACTTTCAGTCAGGGTAGCGTATTACAGTATAGGAGCGTTGCGACATCTCACTGTGCCGTTAATGTATTTTCTTTATTTTGCCACTGATTTTCATGTCATACATAAAAATGATCAAGCCCCATTGCGTCCCCGAAAATAAGTGTCGCCATTTTTGAACTGTTTCAGCTGTATCGTCAGCTTTTTCCTCTACAGCTATGTGATTTCGCTGTGACTGAGAGAGTATGCAAAAATTAGGCCCCTGATCCTCCGCTCTAACTGAGAATTACAGATGTTACTGTCAGACGCATCCGTGTCAACCACAAGCGGTGTCATTAGGAATGCTTGTATTTCAGTAATTCCCAAGAACAAAATACTCGGTTAAGATGGGGAATTCTGTTCAAGGCTAGCAAATGAATTTTTCGTAGAAACAACCACTGAGTAGAGTAAGAAACCATTTCCACATGTCTTTGGTACGCCTTAAATTTCGGGGATGCAAGTAGTTTGCGAGGGGAGTCAAAATTAACGCATGGTCCGATTCGACGTATGTGGTCCGGTACGATCTACAGTTCTGGACAGTACCGCGCACGCGGTAGCTTACTACGATGTGGTCGATCTGACTCAGACTACCTGTAGAGGCGGAGCGCGATGTCGCTGTGCGACGCAAACTATCGGAAACAAGTTATTGTCCGCACAGAATTGGATAAGTCTTTCTCCGTTGTCTGTGCGCTGAGGAAGCAAGGCGCACCGCCCACCTAAACAGACTTCCGATGCACTCAGTTTTCCAGCTTGTGCACTAAAATCACCTGATACCAGTACAATTTCAGAGCGTTTGCTCTTCCGAACAAGAGTGACGAGTTCGTCATAAAGCTCCTCTTTTTGTGTCAGCGCCGCAGTCTATTGTAGCGTATGCCGGATGACAAATAAAATGCGAATGACACTACTACCCTTCCGGACGCCCACTGATCCCTGCAATTAGTCAGTCCGGTCCTGCAACTGCATTTTACACTGCGAAGGTGTAAAACGTACTAAACGTGTCTACACTATAGTTTAGACGATCGAGAAAACATGAAACTTGAATCTTCACACTGCAGCACAACATAGTCCGCATATTTCAATTCAAATGAGTTCCTGTCCAAGCGAATATCAGTGCCAATATTCTTACATAAGGTTAGGGCTGTCTCCCTAATCATCTCGGTGACAAAGTTAAATGGAAAAAGGAAAGAGGGCAACCCTGGCGAACACCACTTGTCGTGGTGATTTCGGGTGAAACACCACCGTAAGCGCCAACTCGATTCTGGTTGCTAGCATGCAGGGATTGGATGAGTGAAAGGAATTTTTCCGACACATCCTTCAATAAGAGGCAGCACCAAAAACTGCACGATCGGTTCCTGCTCTTCTAGTCAATAAACAAAAATCGTGGGTCTACGAAATACGCATTTTTGTTGTAAGATATGTCGCAATGTGAAAATTTGGTCAATACAACCCCGATGGGACGGAAACCAGCTCGACTCCCACGCATACACCTTCCCCGAGTACTAGATAGTTGGTGGAAGTTAATACCCGTAAGTTTGGTTGCGATGCTTACTAAACCAGTTCCTCTGGTTTTCGTATGAGGATCTATTATCCTTGTTGTAAATCGACACAATCACCGATTGACACCAATCCTTAGGAATTTCTCCCACTTTCCCAGATTGATCCTAGGAGTGTTGTTGACTTCGATGTTAGCGATTCGCCACCATCCTTTAAGATAGATGGCGATAGTCCATTTGGTCCAGGTGCTGTATACCTTTTAAGAAAACCTATGACCCTCGTCATCCCCATTTCTGATTGAGGTATGGTATCCACCTACGTTGCTTTACTTGCAGACATAAGTGGAATGCCCGCTTTGGCTATGGGCCAACTAAACTGTTCCTTAAAGCGTCCTGCCCAACACGCCAGCTGACGCTCCTGAGAGTGGATCAACGTCCCATTGGATTATATTAGCCAGAAACTGTGTGGTTAGAACATACTTGAGTGAGACAGTCTCCGTTGTAGGTGCAATCGGCTGGAACAGAAAATCGGCCTCTGATGTGCCGTTCCTTCCACGTTGGGCGTCCGTTGAACCCGCACTGCGGAGTAACTGGGATAACTGCCTGTAGAACTCGTCGTTCACCTCAGGGAAACTGCAGTCAGTGATCAAATGCATAGATACGACGGACAAATTAGTTTCACGGGTTTAGCTAGAGTAACTTGTTGCCCTATCTGGTTTACCGTGCAAACGCTAGAGGCACCTGAGTGAAATGAATACTTAGGCCTAAGTAGTGCGCTTCCCGTCCAACTAATTTTGCCATCAAACCAATCTACGAAGGTGCACTCGTTGTATCTTGAATGGTCCCTAAATTGGAAGAAAGAAGGTTGATCAGGTTACCTGGAGAAAGGATACCGAATGCACCTGGTTCATCGATAATTCGCGGTTACCTGTACCACAGAAAGAGTTTTCCTTTGGAAACTCTCAGCGGGGTCTCTTGACTCGAAAACCCCGCTAGCAAAGCAAGAGGGCATGAACGTGACCGGGACATCCGTGAGGAAGCTTCTTCAAGTTTGTCCCACAAGACCTATTGGGTGGTAGATGGGGAGGGGCGTGAGAGGCGATTGAGGGGGACAGGTCGGACAACAGCGTGGGAACTCTGGACAGTAGCGTATTTATCACTGTCCACCCGACCGATACAATGAGTGGCATGGTCCTGATTTTCCTGCACGAAGACCGATGTTGGGTGGATTTCATTTTGCTTGTTCCCGGCAAGTGGTGGACGGATACCCCCAGGGAACCTAGTCGCTAGGTTAGAGAACGGTTAGGGTTCTCAACCAAAGCTTCTAATGTTGACAAAAACCTGTCGCAATATCGTGGTGCGTGACCAGGTGGAAGCCTATCTGCTTGTATCACTTATCCTTCGGCTCATTTTTTCTACTATAGTTGCTAACTCCCATCGCCACCCATCTTGAAGGGCCAGGAGACTACTTTGTCAAGTTTCTTCCCAATAACATTCCCGACATTATGGGATCTTCGGTTTGGGATAAGCCCTTTGGTGTAGTTTATTGGGTCATGGGAGTCGTCACACCTCGTCGATGTAGAATCACTGTGACCGAACTCCTGAAAAGATAAATATCTTCAAGGTCTGATCACCGTTGGTATTTGTATGACAGGGACTAGAGTACATCTTTGCCGATAGCCTTTCGAAATCCCACCAGAGGCTTTGGAGTTGCGGCGTAGCGCAGCTCATGTCAGATATGAGACGAAAACCAGGTCATTGATAGCTGTGTCGGAGGTCACTCAGCCATCTTTTGCGCTCGAGTCGCAGACACGACAGGTCACAAACGGCGGCTTAGGACGCACATAAAGAAGGTCGGACGGTAACTGTTTCGATCAACGGGGTCACTTTATTAGGGAACTGTGTAAGCCGACCAACAGCTTGGAATTTCAACACTGCCCTTCAATTTTAAGAGCTGATGAATGGGACAATGTCTAAATCCTGTGGCTTGCCCGCGTTCATGGCTGTTGGGGATTTAGTTGACAACCCTGTTGCCGAAGGGAGTTGTAAACGGAATATCAGCGAAAAAAGTAGGACGAGAGAGTAACGTGAAATTAAGAACATTTCCAAAAGTGCCAATCTCGATTTTCTCGTGTGGCTCACGGGCAAAGTGATAGGCGTGATTACAGACCACTCGAAGAACAGAAGCTAATTTATCAGGAGACGACATGCGACCAAACTTTCCGCTGCACAAGGTGTGCAGCATTTCAGACTGTGGGTGACGATCACCTGTCTGTAATATTCACTAGACGATGCTGAACGGCATACGAACTACAAAATCCCTAGCGTTTCGTATGTATAGCACGATGAAAAATATGATTGAACTACTCGATGGATGTTTAGTCACTTGGTTTGAAAAACGGTTGTAATAGAAGGGTTTTAACCCTTAGAAATAATTTTAGTTAGAAACGAGCGCGGTAACACCGGTTATAGGATTTTTTCTAGTGTAGGAAGGCAGAAAGTAAGAGACCGTGTCTGTTAGCGATACATAATCAAGTACTTAAATAACTCAATCACGGTCATGAAAATTTTCGAGGACCAAAATTGCGAATCTTTAGAAAGTGACACCTGACTCCCCAACGAAATTGAAAAAAGTCGAAAATTCCACTGCTGAAGAGGGAAGAAGCCGCCTATCCTGAAGAGCTACTCCAGATCCTTTCAAACTGGGTGGAGAGACCGTGATAAAAACATTTGCCTCCTTGCTTCGCCATATTTGGAACACGGAGCATATCCCGTTATCGTGGGGTTAATCACCGATGCACCCATCTTCCAGAAAGGAACATGCAGTGACCGCAGCAATCTTTGTGAAGTTAGTTTAACTCCGCTTGTTACTAAGGTTGCTAAGCCTGCTGCATTATTTTCTGTATTCGACCCCCAATGTCTCCGATATATCGGATGAGCAAGGATGAGGTGCGTCGTCGTGCGTTGGGTGCAGACAATCCTATCATTGAGATAATTGCTTTAGCCCCAGATTCGGTGGCTCGGGTACTTCTGCGTATTCATGGGGCCCTGATCCCTGAGCTTGATGTTTAGGTCGCAAATGTTTCACCACCAATCGGGATGACATCGTCAGTCCAAGTGCACTTGCATATATATATATATACATATACATGTATATATTTATATATATATTGCTTAGTTGTTTTCCGTTTTTTTTTGCGGGACACGAGTACTACACGCAAGCCATAGACCATTCGCCCCACTGACTTCGGTTCCAAACCATGTCTGCAACTGACAACGTCTCTTGTCTCTTGGGCCTCAACCAGGAAGATGGGAAGCATCAGTCGGGACCAAAACCGAAGCTAACTCCTTTATACTTCCACGCTGTCATGGCCTGACAGCGGAGTCGCTCCATTCACCCTCGCTCAGCTCGTGCAAAAAGAGCACGAGAAGGCAGACGGCAGGTTTGCATACGCAAAACCTGTTCAAGTCGCCGAATGTGACTGAAACTCAGCTCAGGGAGACCCATCAGCTTCTGTCACTTATGCTTGCAACAAGAAAGGTAAAATCTGATAGCTGGAATGTTGTTTTCTTGAGGGTGGTTTCACGATGCGAATTATCAGGAAGATTAACGGGACGGAATCGATTGAATAACGGAGCAAGGGCGTAAGCTGAAAACCTACAATAGCGAAGGTGGCAAAGGAGATCAGGTAAGAACTACGATGGCCAGCAGAGGCGGGTTTCAAAATTCAAGGTTAGACAAGTGGATACATCAATCAGACTCATGGCATCGTGCCTTAGGAGAGATGAAGATAGGCTGTCAGGTTAACCCCTGTAGTAATTTAAGTGGCTTGGGGGAGCTCAAGTAACTCTTCCATATAAAAAAGTAACTAAAATATCATCGCCACGCACAAACCTAAATAAAGTATAATTAGAAGGATTGGTTAAATCCCCGTTAATTCTGGCGATATCCGCACAACATTTTACAGATTTTTCTTCCTCCTTGTACCAGTCGAATGCCTTGCCATAAAAAACTGCTGTTGTTGCTACTCAACAGTTGGCTTGCGAATGCCTTATCAACACATTTGGCTTCAGCCTTTATTTATTTAGTGTTTCAAAATATCTTTATCGCTGTAACTACTCTAGTGGTTCCAGTCGGCTATCTCGATTCTAGTTCAGCCTGGGCCCGCTTAACCATGCAAAAGTAATTACATGACCCCCGGTCAACCAACATGACTTTTTTCGCTTATGGGTCAGAATCAAACTGCTCACTGGTCTGATTTCTCCTCGACCCTCTGGCCTTCATCCCAAACGACGCCCCTTTCGGTTCGGAGCGTGTTGCAAAATCAGACCAAGTTCAGTCCATCAGCCTGATTCCGTACCCATTCTCGGGCTTCCAGCCGATCGAATTCCAAGCTCATGCGTTGTTTAACCGAATTCAGAGGACTTTGCCAGTCAGTCCTGTTCTTCTGGATATAGTTATACTTTTAAATGACACCCCACAGATGGAAGTGGGATCTGCAATTAGATTCCCCTTATAAATGGAGTGGAAGTGGATCGTGCGTAGGATTTGTAAAGGTGCTCTTTTCGTACCCTTGGGGACTTCAGTAATCGGGAGGAGATAGGGCCACTTGAGACCAGTAGTTTTGAGGGGTTAGCGAATATCGAGTATCGCACTGACCGTCTTTTGGAAAAGTGTTACGTTGTCATTTAGCAAGGGTTCAAAAGGGAAACGAAACGATGGATGAAGAAAATTTTGGAATAGGCTGACCTTGTCGTGTGATAACTTATCCAGGCGAGTATGGGTTTGGTTTATTTGCCCGAAAGAACTGGAAGCAGAGCGAGTATATCTTAAATCTCAATAGACGCAGTCAATCGTCACTCATTCAGATAAGCAGGCATAATTTCAGGGAAATAAATTATGGATGGTTGACAATAATTCTATCTAAAATGAGGTTTTCTCCGGCAGAAGAATCCCAGGCGTCTGTTAGATGAAACCTAAGTTCTAGCAGTACCATGAATAAAACGATAATACGAAAAGGTTTATTCACATTATTGAAAATCCACATTATGCAAATATTGTGCAGTATTTTTACAAAGTACCGCGGACAGATACAGGGAGTTGTGACGGAATTGTCCCGGTCTCAATAGATCCCTCCATCAACTCGGGGAGATAAAGCGTGGGTCAGACATTGTTCCACTCAGACCCCAGCTTCAGTTTGCCGCGCGTGCTGAGCCAGTTGTTGTCTTCTCTGAGGCGAAACTTGCGATTTCCAAATTCCGCCTCGTAATTTCTCACTTGGATGTGATGACTTCTGAAAATGTATCCTGAAATGGAATAGCTGAATTGAAAACCTTCAAGTCAGTTGGCAATTCTACATGAGCTGTTTTCGCGGTGGCTGTAGTACAGGAGGTGAAACTGTCTGCTCTCAAGTGGATGGTTTTGCCCAAACAGAACGATGATCGTCGTTTTGAACATCATTTATGAGCACCCTCCATATGCACACGTTAAGGTGCCGTATTTTTTTACGAATAAACAATTCACTGTTGGGCTGGTCCGTTTAACCTGAAGGTCGATCGATAAAATACCCTACCCGCTTGCTCATGGGTTCCTGCTTTATTTTGTAATTTGCCCCTTTGATGTTTTTCCTGCTCGGTACTGATATGGTATAATTTTGAAGCTAGCGTCTTACAATAGTTTGACTTCCACAGACACTTGGAATGCAGTCTTTGTCGCCGAATTTATTCATGTGCGAATTATCTACCCTCGATTTATCACCAGTTTTTTAACGACTGCTTGTCGTAAAATCCAAACAGACAGATTAACCCAATATGAATGATCGAAGTGATTTAGAGTTCAAGAATAAGGTTTCACCCAATTTGCGTTTGAGTTGTGGTGGGTCAAATGACCAAGGAGAATGTACCAAATGATAAGCAATGAAATAATCCAGAAAAAAATTAAAAAACTACTTTGCAACGCCTAGGTAGTCCTGAGGGTAGGTTTCAGAAGTCTAGATGAGTGTTAAACTTCTCCCTTCGAGGTTGCGTGAATGAACCCATTTTTAGCTGGTGGAAGTCCAGAGGTTGTGTGGAAAGATTCAGTTGGCAGTAAGGAGGAGCATCCCACGACATTCCTACTGACAGATCATTTGCAATAATTAATTCTCTGGTGACTTGGAGAAGACGGCTCAGATACTTCAAAAGTAGCCTCATTCGATGAAGCTGGGTTCGATTGCTCCTTTGACCAACCGAAAGATGAACACGAGTATATTTCGGATTTTATTCAGCTAACTCATCTTCATCTTCCGTTGGATCGTATTTTGTAGGTGGCAAGTTTCGCCGCATCAAAACAACCTCCGAGAAGTCAGCCGAGCATGCGGGAGTAAACTTTCAAAAGGGTTCTCATTGGTAGCCATGCAAGGAAGTGATTTAATCGGATTTAGGGCACTGAAAGTGCAATTTCCCATTAGCCGCGTGTAAGACGTGGATTTAGCTGTCAAGGCAGTGCTTCTCCATTAGGTCACTGCTTGCTGGTTTGGTCCATCGTGCGACTGGTGACTGTGCCCTTATTATGGAGAAAGCTTTTCAACTCTTTAGACTTAAATGACGACCTCCTGTTTCTGTGAATGTTCGCGGACATACTGAATAATAAAAGCAGGTCACAAAAACACCGAATAATAGTGGGAGGTGTTATATCTGCGCAGAGATAGCCAGAGAATTGACTTGACTATTCACTGACAATAGTGGATATCGATTCTTGGTCGTCGAGGAGAGGGGACCTTTGAAATCAACGTTAGGTCATTCAAAGCGAGCTGTGAGTCTTACAATTGTTTTTCTGGATAGATTGCAGAATCTCGATTTGTGTTCGGCACACAGCACACCAAGCAGCGACTAGTTTGACACATCCAACAAGTACGGTAAGCTACTACACCACGTGAAATGGTGAATGGTGATTACCCCGGATGAAATAGGGAGCCGTGAAATTCTTTTGAGTGTGTTTGACGTGGATGAGGCACAAGGGGTACGAGGTGATGTATCTGGAGCTTTGTTTTCATTGTCAGGTCTATGTGTAATGTCGCAGCTCTCAGGTGGTTCGTTGTTCTGTTCAGGCTGACGTCGTCTGTAGAATGGCCCCGACCAAAGAACATATTAACATTGTCGTCATTGGACACGTCGACAGTGGAAAATCCACAACCACTGGTCATTTAATTTACAAATGCGGTGGCATCGACAAGCGTACGATTGAGAAATTTGAGAAGGAGGCAGCTGAGGTAAGTGGATTTTATAGTTGTCTATTGTTCT
>LUCM01001962.1:23631-117150 GCA_008360955.1 Fasciolopsis buskii | reverse complement strand
GAAACCACATTGCATTGTATGTTTGGTTTCCGTTTTCCATGTCTTCATTGTGCCTTCCTGGCCTAATTTTAATGTTATCTTGCGCATGACTCTCGTATGTCGAGAGATATACAAAAACAAACAAGCCTCCCAAATTACTAGAGGCCGCTTTCACCCCCTGTCTCTTCGACTCACATAGTCCGTATTTCCATGTGCACCATCTATGTAAAAAATTGATCTTGCCTTGCGCATGCATCTCGCAATCGAGAAATATACATTAAAATAAGGGCGGCGTGATACATCTATCACAGGAAAATCCAAGCTGAAGGCAGCAGTCACAGCCAAAGCGATCCTTCGGTCCCTTCACTTGTCAGGTAAAAGCCTGTGCCGGTGCATCACAGACCACGTAGGCAACAGTGCAACTCACAGAAATGAGGCCAAGTTTTACGTTATTACTGACTGCCATATTCAGTTCAAAATGCATTAGTGAGGAAAGCCTCAAACTTGGAAAATTTGCCTTTCCCGCAGCACCACCCAACGAGCGCACGGCATAGCCTTATAAACTTTGCACTTATGGACCAAAGCTGCGCAGCTGATAAACGAAAAATCGTCGCACCATTAAAACTGATTTGGACTGTCCTAATACCTACCGGTGGATCCAACTAAGAAAAATGTCTCTGAAAGGCAGCTTCCAGAACCATAGAATATATTGTCCTACCAAAACTTCCTGACGCTGCACTGTCGTCAGTCCAAACCGGGAGAAAGCACTGAATACATGGACAAATAATGTGTGTTTCTCTTATTTCGGGGGTTTTTACAGGGTACGTGAAAACGGATCGCGCAGTGGAAACACGGAAGACAAAACCGGACATGCAATTTGAATGTGCGCTCCCATGATCAAAACATGCATCGTGAAATGTTAGGCACTTGTTTTTGAGCTCTTAAAGCAAAGCTAGTTGATCATTCTCCAAGACTATCTGGGGTTGACTAACAGTCGTGCACTGCGAGAAATTCCGCGTTTGAATGCATCAAAGATGCGTATTACAGGGTCAAAATAAAGTTAGAAATCAATGGCAGGTTTCTTCGAAAATCGTGGGGGTTGTACGGCAATAATGAAAGTCAATACGGATGTGATAGCGGGATTGAGATGGGTCAAAAGCAGCCTGGGCGCCATGTCAGATCGATTGGAGAGTGCCAATTAACGGCATTAAAGAGTTTATGTAATGCTGAAGATGAACCAGCGGAAAGATTTATGGAATGAAATTGCAGAAACGGTTGTGGACGGGGGAAAAATGAAACTCACAGGAATGTTCCTCGAACTCATGATACTTGGAGAGACTAGACTAATAGGTTTGACGGGAAGAATGTGGGTTCACGTAAGAAGTACAATCGGTTTCTAAATAAACTTGAGACCAATCGCCTGCGTGTTGTCCTTATTTGATATTGGAAGCTTTCGTGTTCTGCGGCAGCAGGTGTCTGGAGTTTGGTAGGTTGCACGAGATTCCAATACTATCAATAACGGTGTTCAGGCCAGTCGTAATGGTTCACCTGGGAGGAAGCACCTAGGGTGGTCAGTTGCATGGCTTGGCTTGTATTTGATTTATGCGGATGGTTACCGGCGAACCAGAACTGGATAGCAGCTTCCTTGCAGGGCTGGGTAGAGCATAGGTTGAGGCGGAGCTTTCAGCCACAGGGTCTGCATTACGTGCTCACTTTCCGCTGGACTAGCCGCTGGCGCTGTGGTCCCTAGCGAGCCGCGCCTCAGCATTCTCATCTCATTTATGAGTCTCTTACGCTGGATTACATGTCCACCAATGTTACTTTTGATGGGGTAGATGATCCAGCAGGGCCTTTCAGTGTCTGCGACCGTTCATTAATACTGAAAACAAGGCGTTAACAAATATTTCTTGTGACAAAGTAGTCATTGTTAGAGAACTACCAGCGTGCACGATGGAATTATAAGTCCACGCGGTACAGGTGAAATAATTCGCGGAGCTGTCGATGTCTTCTATGAACCCTTTGCAACCCAGCGGATTGCATTTAGCTATTGTAAGTGGTTTGCGAGCCCACTTGGGCCAAGAGAGCTTAACGCCAATTCAATGTAAATGTATCTCCTTGTCGGCGTTTTACCATCACCATAATACGTATGCACGAAAATTATTTTGTATTGGTCAGCGGCTAAATATCCCGACGTTGATTTTCTGCACAATGAGCAAATGAAATTAAAGATTCACCTCGTGGTTAAGTTTCCTGTGAACGACCATCTTGCTGTTGTACACACCTGCTGGCTGACGGAAATTCAGTACGTAAAGTGGCCCAGTTCAAAAGCTTTCGACGCCTAACAACCAATGTTGTTGAACGGAGATGACTTGCCGAAGTACGCAACATATAAAATTCAAGAAAGCATACCACTGATGTAAGAAAACTATTTTTAATTAATTCTGTGGAAAACATGCTTTGAGCCATGATTTTTCGATGCAGTCCGACTCCGACTCAATTTGTGACGGTATGCTTTGGTTGCAATTATATGAGCCGTTGCCACTGATGATAATTACTGATATGCCGATAGTTTGTCAAACTTTGCTCAGTGCTTCTTGAAATTCGTCATGGATGCTGATTTGTATAACCCATGGGCGATTGGGCAAGCTGATGTGCGTGTAAAAGTCTTAAATCGCTGCACCAGGGGCGATAGAGGCAGGATTATTGCGTGACTTTAAGGGAAGGCGACAGAATGCATGGTTATCTGCGTCTAGGCAGGCATTATGCGAGTTGTACGACTGAGAGTGATGATCGGGAAGAATGAACCTCATTTAATAAAGACAATGTGAATAAGATTTTGAGTCACATTCACTATTCGCAATTCCAGCGCTTTTGGCGGGAGAAACTGGAATATTAAGCAAATCACAGGAAAGTCCACCAGTCTAATTGGAACTGGAACTGAACTGAAGGTCATAACGAATGACCCAGAACATTTTCAAAGTCAAGTGTGCTTTACTGCGCTTTCGGCAGGTATGAACATCAATTAAGTATTCTGTTATTGGACTGAAATTTTTGATGCAATTATTCGACAGCTTCGAAATATTACTGAGAATTACACGGAGGATATTTAAGCTGGAGCTTCCTTTTTCAATCACCATTGTTAATTTTTGACGACCTCGCTGATATATTCACGAGGTTCCGCCTATCAGTGGAATCTCGCATCTTTTAAGTTAAGAACACTGAGTGGCTCATAGTTCAACCTTGTAGTGTAGTTCAAACCAAAGAGAATGGTTTCTAAGGACGGTATTTCAAGTGAACGAGACAGTACCATGTGATAGTTTATTATCCTGTGGTGCGACCCCAAGGCGGCGCATAAGCGGCCACTACCGTGATTTGGTACCTCTTTTTTAAATCCAAAAAGAAGACCGCAGCCATGGTTAGGGTTCGCATACTATCCGCGGTTTCAGTCTTTTTGCCACAATCAATCTGCTTCGAGCTGGTGGGTAACAATATTATACTAGTCCGCTCTTTTCCTGACACCGAAAGCCATTCAGATTCGTTTAATTTTTCCACAGAATACCCACCATTCTCTAATGGACCAATCTGCTCATGAAGGTCGTTATCCACTATTCTGGGGAAACTTATAGCGGAACAGGGATTTATTTCTCCGGATCGATTGTTTAACCGAATATCAACCTTCCAGGGAGGTCGCCACTTATGCGTTGCTCACACACGCCCTGCTCGCCCACTCCTGTCAAAATATACTCAACTTGCTACCGCTTTCGACCGTCTTTTCCTTGTATCGGTCAAGTGCCAAGGTTGCAGTCGTGCAGAGGCAAGTATGAATGAAGCTTGAGTGGTCATAACGGCTAACGGCAAGCAAACGCAATAAGAGATCCGCGTTTGAAAAAAGGGTCATTTCGAGCCACCTCCGTGGCATAATATTGGGGTAACAACCCAGATGAGGTTCCTCCTTGACCATTTTTAGTAGATCCAGCACTGTGTAACAGGGCACCTCTAGTTGTTTAGATGATGCAAATCAGTAGATAGCAACTTCAGAGAGCTCTTGTTTCTCTACAAAACTGACAGTCTCTCGCCAACTAATTAGATGAAATACGGCGGGCGAATTACCCAAGAGGAATGCTCTATGGGGCCGCCATAGAGCACGCAGCAGACAAATTGGGACAAGTCCCAACCTCACAATGAAGAGGATGCCCCAACCTTGCCTCTGTGTTGGGGCTAGCTCCAAGCTACGAACACCGTGCTCTAATTTTCTAGGCGCAATAAATCTTTCCGCCGAAGCCTCATTTCCTATGGAATGCTTTTATTCTAGTACATGCATTACCACGGGACGGATGAGTGTTCTCAAGCACCTGTCGTGGAAAAGCATAATCGATAATCGACAGCTTACATGTAGTCACATACTGCGTATTTTGTTCGCAGATATGCTTAATATTTTTTCTCTTGATATGTTGATTAGGCCATGGTAACATGACGGTATATGTAAAAAAGAATAGGTGGGATACTGCCCAATGAACAACTCAAAATATTTCTACTTTAGAAGCATTTGTATTTTGTTTACCGAAGTGTCATCAGCTTAGTAGCGTCTCCTGAGTGTACATGTTTGCAATAAAATTGGTTTGCATATTTTCAGTAAAAGCTTTATCCCATTAACACAAGATTGGCGCAGCTCACGGCTTGCAAATGGCAAACATGAATCAGTTGATAATGTATGTCAGATTCAACTGGAATTGCTTTTATATACCTGCTCCTTAAACTGGCAAAGCTGCGGCTGCGAGGGATATGGAACCAGTTGCACATGTGTCTGCCAATCTCAGGCGTATATTCGTTTGAGAATAATTGGCCGCTTGAAGCTGCGTCTGTGAAATAGTGAAACGTTTAGGTTCGTGAATCACCTTTAATCGCTGCTATCAATCGATGATTACGAACCGATGTTAGTTATGAGCTACGGAAAAAAAACAGTATTTTACTGCTAGCTTGCAACCTTCAACCAGTGATAGCATTCTTCTTACTGTTCCCCGAAGATCTTGGGATAAACAGCGTCTACGCTTGGTAACCTAACCTAACTGCTAAACATGAAATGAACTAATTGCTGCATGAACACTTCCATTGCCCGGGCAGTGTCATTTACGCTGTTTTGACACATTTAATGGGTTTATATATTGAATAAACACTTAAACACCCTAAAGAAGTTGCCAGGGAGTACATGGAGGCGATCAGGGTACCAACGCTATTTCTGAAGTGAAATCCAATAACTTCTCTTGGTTCACTGGAAGTATACTTAGGGGAATGTGGTATGTGCGAACATGGTACCCAGCGTGCGTGGAGCCCAGATTTTACTTATGGGCTGAAATAGACGGTAGAATCATTAGTCAGAAATTACTTAGACAATGTACTCTGCAGTTGAGTGATGCCGTTTTTTCCAAAAGCCAGGTGGAAAGAATGTGGCAGCGTAGACGAGTTGAAACACGCCGAGCTGATAGAAACAACAAATTTGTTTTCGGGTGTAACCATTGGGTTCTAAAGCTTTAGGAAGCTAAGTTGATGTCGGCTTACCCCTTGAGCGCTGAGCTTGGTAACTTTTATCCGACGAGAACACAATAGGGATCTTGGAGTATTGGAAACTGAAGTATCTGATACCAGTTTGCATAGCCTAGTGAAGAAAGAAATATGTCTGGCTCTACGTTTTATCTATCGAGGCCGCCGCGGATTTTGCTAATACTTATTATTGGAAATCAAAAGCATTGCCGAAATGATCTATTTCAATGTGGTGACAAATGTATAGAACATCTATTGAAATTAATAATTTAGGAACAATTTTGCCGTGGGTTTTTCTGCGATCAAATAATGCCTGGAGCCAGAGAGGCTCTTTGATCTTAGCAAACAAATCATAGCTTCTTTTATCACCCAGTGACTGTGAAAAACGGTCTGCGAATTTTTATCCAAAAAGTGTGCAACCACGTATATTTATTGAAATAACTAAAATTATATGCACCATGTGGTACCAGTGGTCATGTTATCTCAGCTCGCGTATAAATGTCAACCAGGAACAAAAATAGGATTCGCAAAAAATAACGGTATATAACAACGCACGTAACGATAAGATGGGTGGTTCATAGAACAACAAATACTGAACAAACTATAACTACCAACATTTATGGAAGACAACCGACGTCCAAATGTGGCGGGTACATAAAGCTATCCCACCAGAAAATGACACCTATTACTGAAAAAATGGACTTGTAAAAGAGCTTATGATCAATCAAAAGAAGATGTGCAAAATAGGAACGGCAAAATTGGTACAGTTAACACAAATAAATGCACATTTACACGTAATCCTGTGAGTAGGCGGGCTCCTTATATGACTATTAACCTGAAGACAAAAATGTGCGGGTGTTGAAATTGCAAGCCGTGTAAAAATTTTCAGTGAAGTCGAAATACTTAAAATACACATTGTCCTGTGTAAACTGACAACAACTGCCGAAATCCCCCAATGAAGATAACATTTTCCGGTTTAGCAAAATTTATGAATAGACTCTTTTAGATGACGAACGGTTTCCTACGTGACACATAGTATATGCGAATGAGTAAGTGATCCAACGAAATCTTTGCCTTGCTGATGGTGCTGGTGAAATTTAACTCTACAGCTGTTTATATAGTTGATCATCGGGTTTAGTCGGTCACTTGCAAGGACTTTTACCTTCTCTAGATGAAAAGTGTAAGGAAAGCACGAGGAACTTTCTAAAACACCATGATTCTTCACGTCCTCCGTCAAACTCGTCAGACAATGTACAGTGTAAACTAAGTCCTCTGGAAAATATAATCTGAACGTCTCATGTGAGAACTCAAGTAGATATCTATGTGGAGAGGCTCAAGACAAAGAAGGTGAAGCCGCGCACAAGAGAATGTCAATGTGAGTTAACGAAGGGAATTATGGTTGCAACGTCTTGGAATCAACCGATAGACAAAAGAAATAGAGCATATACGCAAGAGAAACTGTTGATACTCCAAAGCTTTCCATCCTTCAAAGTCATGGGCGTAACGATATCAACGGTGAGAATTGCACGGAATTTTGGTTGGCCCCGCACATCACCACCAACAAGCTCATGCAGGCGGAAATTCTGTAAACGTCCACCCTTAGGCCAAGCCTGTGGCATTTTCTGAGTAACTCCCAGACATACTGGTTGCATGCAGTCCGGTGGGAAACCCGTAGTCATGTCAGCGGGAGTATAAATGGAAGGAATTTTTCCCATTTAATGACATTTATAATTTCGTTGTCGTATGTCATCATAGATACGTCTCCGAAACTTCCAATGCCGAAAACGCCATTCTTCCACTGATATATACTTGTTACAACCAAATTATCCACGAGGGCTTTTAACTTGTCAAACCTAAGCCCGGGTGGGTGTGTCAAGTATAATCTCCGCTAATTTACATTGGATTGTAGTCCCGGTATAGATGACACTATCAGCCACGACACTGAAAAATTCTAATGATTTGTTAAAGACATGTGTTTGCATGATGCTGCCTCTTTGTGCCGCAGTAAAGTCTCACTGGGCACACCAGTATGCAAGTCAGAAGAACGATAAGTGCCTAAACAGGCCATAATTACATCGATGAATGATGGAATAAGAACAGACCATTAAAACTCGCTTGTAAGTCAGTGGATTTTGGGATGACCGTCATTCTACTGACCGATCGCAGCAATCCGTACACAAGGCAAACTGAATATGTGTTCCATCTGAAACCCTCAACTTTTCGTAACTTCTTGGCATATGCGACAAAGTTCCGCGGTCGTTCGGCAAATATAAAACAAAATACCCTAGAACGGTGAGCAAACCCTTGCGCGTTATCTCTGCAAACGTGGAATACGCCAACAGTTCTGTCATCCAATAAGGAATTTATTTTCACTTTTACACAATTTTGCCAGGTTGAATATTGTCGCCTGTTGAAATTATTAAGCAGTGAATTTCATCTATATTATGCCGGCCGAGGTCCAGGAACATACAAGACGCAGACGACGAAGTACATAACAAGCTGGACAAGCCACATGCCGAAGAATGCTGTTTTATAAGTTTTGATGCCCGTGGGATACTTCACCAGGAAGTCCTGCTTTGAACAACGATGCTGATGCACTCACCTTGATGCTTCACTGCATTTAGCACAAAACAATGCAGAGCCCGTTTCCAACGATAAATTTACTGTTACGTTCTAGAGCCGTCCATGTCAGTAGTGAGCTACAAAAGTCATTAAAGCCAGCTTAGTAAACATTTATGAATGATGCAAAATAGAACGGGATATTCAAAAACTACTAACCGTATTCCTCATATCTTAAGAAATGCAGCTAGCTACAGTCACAATATTATATTCACCCACTTGCAGCCGACGCTTTTACGATCTCGTCTTTCGTCATCTGCTGGCACGTTAGCAGTGCACGTGAAAATTGAGCATAGTGCATTCAAGAAAACCAAACTTGTTGGCATATAAGCTAGACACCGAGAACAGTGGTCTTTGCGTTTCGACAAAGATGATTGCATTAAATCTGAGAAAACCGGCAAATTGGCAGTCCAGAAAGTTTAATTGGCATGAATGTTTTAAATGCTTTATTTACATTGTCCAAATAATAGATATATACCAACTGTGATATTCGGTCAAAGGGAAACAGATATGCACAGTTTTAATCATATACACTTTTGTTTATTTTATGAACATTTATGGCTGCATATGGCAGTACGCTGCCAAATAGCATAAACCAAGTATTAATAGAATAAGTAATCCTGAATATTTGCGCAAAGTTTACAAAACAAAATAAAGGATGTAAAATGCAAAATGTCTGCTTAAAAACAACCGAACGGGAACAGCTACTAGGCAGCAGTCGACATATGTCCAAGACCATCATGGATATTAGTTTGACCGATAAACCGACTTACCGCTTGTTCATGAAAAAAAGAAACCAATATGGTGGTTGCTACTGGTAGCATCAAAAAGTGACTATACGGTGAGTATTCGAGATTTTCCTTGGGTGCTACAATTCTAAGTACAACAGGAACTTTCTAAATTCTTTAGCTTTCCAGGTTGTATGTCCATTTAGGCCTTTTTATTTCCTGCGGATTTTGCAAGGGATGTTTGATCTTACTTGCATTAGTCGAAAGTCTATTCTATTGAAAGCGGAATTACAGACACGGATGTCCGCCGAAATGTGCTCCTCAGTTTGGATTCTAATTAGTCGACGAACAACGCCTAGACAGATGCAATGCATTTCATATGGTGAACACTAAAAGAGACATCCAATGGCGTCCGCTGATTTATCTTGTTTGTGAGCTAAGTCAGTAATTGGTGGATCGTCTCTATCAAAAAACAAGTTTTAGGCTGAAAATAAACTTTTTGTTGTATGAATTTATAACAGTTCCCATATCCATATTTTATTCCGTTTGAAGACGTCCCAAGCATAATGCTCGCATACCACAGATACCAGTTCCAGTCTCTTGAGATCTTCAGCGCTTGGCACTCTCACTCCACGCCGAAGAACGGACTTGATTTCCAAAGCTGTCAGTTGCAGAAAGCCGTAGACATTATCGGGTTGCCTTGCTACGGAATGAACACCCATGAGGAAAAGTGTTGGCCTCAAGGCCTTAACAAATTTATACAGAACAGTTCATATCTTGTGTTAGGCAATGCAAATGGATGCGTGGATTTGAAAGGTCGGTTGTTTGGGAAAGTTTTCATCGACTTCCAGTCCACTGTGACAAAACTGGCCCGGAGAAACCTGAATGAATTTTGTTGTTCGCGGAGGTCCCAAACTATGCCCTTGCACCAATTAGTAGTTGTGGCAATGGAGGTCGCGGTATTGCAAGAAGCATTTTAACATCAGCCAAATTGTGTGCTGATTGTATGCAGTGTTGTTGCATTCACTGTTCAACAGCCGAAAAGTAACTACTCATTGTTATTAGATCTAGAAGTAAGGTAGGTAATCAAATTTGAGCAAAAGTTTATCTTCGTTTCCAGAAGATATTTCCCTTGTATTCGGTGTGCTTTGATAGCCATCAAGAGTGAAACGTCATTCTAATTCCCGCTAGACTGCTCTGCCGAATGTTTAGAAGCCAGTGGATTCAACTCTCTTCTTTGGGATGTTCGCTTAGGGACTGGACTTGGTGAAACATAATAAAACCGAAACATGGATAATCGCCTGAAGATAGCTCCAAAGTGGAAAAGCATTTCATTGCTATTGTTTATGGAGTGAAGTCTAAAGTCAAGCAAACGGTCCCATCTCACCAGGGAGGTGGGAGGCAAAATCAAGCTTGCGTAAACAGATCGCAGCCTGTCTAAATAAGAAGTTGATTCAGCCGAAGCCAGATTCAGGCATCTCAGGTCTACCAGTGATGTTAGAGTGTTTCAAGCAGGTGTTTGGAGATCCACGGAGCAACGCTTGATATGGTAGTTTATCATTGCGTGGTCACTGTAGGGACATGCCAATCACCCGAATAATTGAAGGTCAGTTATGGTCAAAAAGCACTCGTGTTTATAAATATTATTTATTACTAAGCTTTGATAGAAATAGCTATGAGATTGTTGCAGCTTGGTGTAGGCGACGCATCTATCTGTAAGTTTGAATCTTCCTATACTCTGAATGTCCCTTTTGCCATACAAGTCTTGTACACAAGCCAAACCCAATCCAGCCAATTTTGGTTTGTTGCTGAAACACTAGAAAACAACGAACCGTGAAAGTGCATCCTTCTTTTCCAGTGCTGTCGGATTACCACCATATTGTGTCGGGCTCTCAAGTTTGTTTACATTGAATATGTGAACAATGTCTGGGCCTAAACTCAAATTAATATTTTTCTCCAACTGTTGTACAGCAAAGATTGAGCTATTGTTTTTCCACGATACGTTAGGTACAACCAGAAAAGCAACATATGAAACGGAGAAGTTTGGTTGACCCGGGAAGCAGTAAGAGGTGCAAGTCCGGTTTGTCGCAGCCAAACGTGATGATCCGTTGGGAATCGGTTAGATAACGAGTTAGAGGCATTGATAATCCGAGTAAATTTAATAAATAAATAAGGTTGCTTTGGTTAAATCTTATATGTCGCTGAAGTTGGATATATTTGGAACAGTTAGTAATTTAACAACAACTTTAAGAGTCAAACATAAATGACAATGTGTCCTCATCTCGTTCGATTACATTCATCGAGGTAATCCGAAGCTGATAGAAACCTATGAATAAAGTGGGAACTACAATCGGTTTTCAAAAATTAAACAGGATTTTGCAAGTAAGTGAACATGCTGATGCAAGAATTACATCAATAATTTCGATGGTTTATGTTTTGCCTTCTTAGTGTCTATGTGAAAATGCGGCCACAAGGCTTAACCAGAACAACAAGGAGTTCGATGGCGAGCCTCAAGTTCAAGACAGTAAGATGAACAGCAAAGCCTGTGGGTGTTTTGTTTGCGATCGTTCTTCGGATTGGGATTTGAGGAACGCGGATAGTTTGTAAAAGGTTTTAGGAAAAATGCAGTTCGTATAGCAAATTAGTTTTATAGGAATTTTTCTATTGAATGCTTGCCACCTATTGCGAAGTTTATAAAGTCGGTTGAGTTACTAGTAGCCATTTCTTCCCATTTAGTCGCACGTAAACTCCGAAAACTCTTGTGTTCCAGCTCCGAATGGTTCCTCCAGTTTCCAAGGGTGAAAGGTATGACAAACATTTTTTTGCTACTCTCAAATCACCAATCCAGCTTTGAACTTTCGTACGGTGTCAAAGTTCACGCTTGTCTGATGTTATTTGCCTGGGGTTTTTGCAACCCAAATGCCATGATATCTGTGCGACAAATGAAAATGGGTTGGCCCGGAAGAACAATATGCAATCTGTCCTACTGGTTTCTCATACATTTGTTGCTACAAGTTACTCTGGTTGTTTTTGTCTTTCTCGGATTCATGATCATCATCGTATATGTGGCCGGCTATTCAAAATTTACGGAACTACCGTATGCGGCTCATCCACCGCTCGGATTCATCGTATTCTTTCTCACAGTGACTGAGGTAAGCTTGCTAGTGACACAACAAGGAGCTAACCTAGCCAGGTCATAGTGGCCTGGTTTCTGATCTCATCGGACGGAGTGAGGCGATCTGTGCTAAGAAACGTTCATTTGTGCATCGGCTTGATATGTCAACTGTTTGCTGTAGCTCTCATTTTCATCGGATTTCAAATGCCCGGGATAAGCGTCAACGTCTGCACATCTCCTGTCTACTCGGGGATGTATTTAGCCAATGTATTAACACATGTGATTGCTGATGTGATCCTCGAAGTACTGAACTACCAGATCATGTTCAAAACACGAGGTCGGTTCTTAGTTTTTATTTTCCTCAACTTTTTTGTTTTCATTTTGATCCTAGCTTTGAGAGGACAATTCGAAGCGGATGGAGTCAACATAGACCAGGCTATTCTTCGCATGGCTGAGGTGTGTTTTCATAATCGTCGAATTACCTGTGCCTAAAAAGTATAAACCGGTTTAGTATTTCTGTTTCTAAAATAGTTTTATTATTCCTGGAGATGGATTATCAATATGGAGCTTATCGGCGTGTTGCTGATATTGTTCTAATAAGAAGAACGTGTGCAAATCTGAGCGGTGTAAAAGTCTTTTGAGGAAATAAAATGAATTTCTGGGGCTAAGCTAGGAACTGTTTCATCAAGGTGAACTGAAGTACATTTTTATTCTGTTCGGCTGCCTAATCCTTGCGTTCACACAGTAACTAGTTTGTTGTTGTTAGTCTTGTCTTTAATGGGTGAATGAATGAGCTTCATCCTGTAGAACACCACTGGTTTTCAGTTTGTTGCCCCCTTATGGTAAATGCATATGATGCCGTGGTGGCTCTAAAACGGACGCTGCATTTATCCATGTATTTCATTATTTCAACGAGATTATAGTGCTAAAAGCATTATACGAGTGTGCAGTTACAGGTAGATCGAGCACGACAGTACCGGTATGCCTATCTGACGGGTTGCAGTAATGGCGAGGTTGGTCATGTGCTTCAGAGGCCATTTCGCGTTTCTCTCACACATGGTGTAGCTTGCATGGTCAGACTCACATGTGAGACCGTGTATCTTCATGCAGTTCACCTTTATGGATCTGGGGCGGATTCATCATCCATACACATTCCTTATGAGCAAAAAGATCCTGAGACCGCATCGTTAGCCTAATTCAGACAGAATAACACGGACACGAGTATCTTGGAAACAAATCAGTGATACTGTTGATACTGGTAATGTCGTTTTACTCTAAGTGATATAGTGATGTTTAATTCGTAGCCAATTTTGATCTGATTTACGCGCTAGTATGTGCGGTCATTTCTGATTTTGCGTATACCATTTGAACAAGTTCTGACACAGCTGATGATGAATAAGACAGATACGACGCAGCTGTCTTCATCCTCCGGACCTAGCCGACTTATATGTGGAAACGCATTTTTCTAATCTCCGTAAGGCTTCGGTGCAGCTGTGATTTGAAAATTTACCCTTGTAACTCACATCTATTAGTGTATCAACTCTAATAGTCTCATATGAAATCGCTATTTATCAAGAACAATTGTTATTCATTTACGTGAATCACCCAATTAACTTGCAGTTGTAGCTGCTTTAGCTTGCTGAAATGAAGTTTGTTCAAATTCGCTGGTATCCATTCTTTTCAGAGTCCCAGAGTAAAAAAGAAAATTGCAATGTCGCTGTTATCAGAAAAAGTGAGTTTACAAGCAGGCCGAATTATGTTCTCCTCGTAGTCTATGTGAATTCATAAGAATGGGCAATGCCGCTAGTTTAAGCAAATAAGTATCATCTGTAGAGCTTCCCGGGATTCTTAGTAAACCTATGAACATGTTTGGCGTACGTGGATAGCAGGCTTCCAAAAGCTGCGATAGCTCGCTGCCACTTTTTGTGCTGCCCTATCGAAGAAAATAACTCTGTGCGTGACAGGAAGGCTTTTTCGGCATGCTTAACGAACATTTTGTTCAGTAAAATCATTTGTTACTTTCACAACATCAATTAGACAAATCATTCTGCATAACCGTGAAAATAGCAGGCCTTTGATGATCATTCAAACAAGGGGTCCCTTACCATACGGTCTTATTGCAGACGCCAGATGAGTAGTTTACCCACGGTTACTAGTTCATAAGGACCCTCCTGTTCACACTCGGGGAAAGCCGGGTAGTCCGTTTTAAAACCACCAAGAAAATTCACCCTACCGACCAGTTAACTTTTGAGGTGTGCTAATCAGCGGCTTAATCTTTACATTTCCATTATGCAGTAGGTTGAAACTAACGTCAGTTCGGGATGCAAACAGTCTGTACCAAATGAATGGGCAATTAAATAATACTGAACTGGATGTCTGCAGCAGCTTCCGTTTGACTTTCACGCGTGCTATCCAGAATGGGAGAAAAATAGACAAATGGTACTATTGTACACATTACTGGAGTGACAGAAGTATTTCGAAATGAAGGAAGAATGCATGTAGCTTGGTGTCAAAAAGCAACTGAAAAATACCTCCTTGGTTTCGATTCTCTAGTGAAAACAAACACAAGTGGTTTTCCCACCGGCTGCAGGAAAATCTTGTATAGCTCAAGATTCCCTAACTATGAAAGTCATTTTGCAAATTGAAATACTGTACTCGGTTTTGGAGAATTAGTGTATTTGAATACCTGTAAAGAAGATCAAATGTTCCTGTCAATTGAGTATGAGTCAGTTATGGTTATCAGTTTTGACTGCTTAAGAATAACTGCGCTTTACTGCCTCAATTTTCAAGGTAACTTTCGTCTATTGAAAACTACAAACTCACCGATAATGTGTCCAGGAGAGCGCAAAATATGGCTACTGATATTCTATAAGTTTTTTCACTGATTGTGATTGAAACCCAGGGAAATCTAATAGATTGCAGATGAAAACGGCTATTGCCACTTAGCATTTGCTTCAGCGCAGTCAGTCTAAAAATTCAGCCTTTTTGCGGAGGTCGTACCGAAGTAGCAAATTATGGATTTGGTTGTACGCGTAGGTGATGACTTAAAAACGGATTAATTAAGGGACATTTTTGTTTGGCAACCTAGTCCCGTTGACTGTGTCCTGATTGTTAAACATAAAGTATGAGGCTGAGATTGTCACCGCAGTGGTTCACATGTTTTTTGCTGTTCATGATAAAAAGAAACTATAAGTTACTGCTACCTGACAAGCTTTTATTTCTCACTCTCCTTTAGCCCCCCGAAGAACAAGTTGATTTAAAGAATGCTTTGATGAAGATAAATCTGGTGAGCTATGGACGGCTATGTTCAACTAATATGATTATTATTTTATTGTTATTATTATTTTATTTTGCTAAATCTTAATGCGCAAAAGGGTGATAGTGTCCATTTTTTGTTTATCCCCGCGATAAGGAGAGTTGAAAATAGCTAATACGAGTTTACTTGAGGCATACTTCGCAGAAATTGTTCAAAGCTGATCGCAAGCATATGTAAGACAATCAAAATTTGTTGAGTAAATGAATCATTTCGACTCCATCTCAGAAACCTAACTTATCATAATCTGTCCTGGTGGATAGTCACTTTCTTTACGTGCCGTTCTATCGAATCAATGTGCGGCTACAGTTGATAATATTTCCAACCATTGACTTCTTCAGACAAAAGCTGCTCGAACGTACTAACGGCCATGACCTGCTACGAGTAGATCGTTTTCCGTACCTTGACCAGTACTTCACAAGGTTCAAACCCTGACTTGCGGGGTTCCCTTACTACGTCCAACGCTAGTTGTTAAAGTCGCATATGACTGGCGGCTTTACAAAGCGAATGTTGTGCGCTTCAGTGGTATTCACAAGCTTCGGGGAGGCGATGGAAATTAGACGCGTTGGACCAAAAACAAAAGTGAAAATGTAAAGCGGCTGAGAACTTCCAGTTACGTGATTTTTTATCCTCAATATTTACATACCACGTAACTGATCACGTTCAGTTGGCATATTTGGATGTTGAATACGTGACGTTAGGGTATCCAATGTCAAGACGTCATTTTGTTGATGATAACTTTTCTCGCATTTGATTTGCCATTAAAACAAGATGAACGGAGTTAGAGTTGAATGAATATTTTTCTGTTCAATTCCCAGTCATTCTCCGCCCACTTTTCTAATCTGTTTAGCTTCGAAATGTGAAGTACTTCGTCTACGCCTTCCACGTTATTATCAGTTTTACGCTGGTCTTCCTTCTGGTCATTGGTGTGGCGTATGCATAACAACTGAAGACCGAATATCGACCAGATCCGTGGTTTTTTGTTTCAATTCCGGATGATTCTTTTTATATTTTGCAGTGCCTTTGAATCGTGTACACTACAAACCAACGATTTGCTTTTGATACTTATCGAATTTTACCATAGAACCTTTATTATTTTCTTTTATATTGCATTTTCTTGAAACTACAGCGTAATTCTAGATTGAAACTATTACTCTGGTCCACAGATTATTCCAGTCGGCAGGAGTCCAAGGACGAATCTAATGGGTTAGCGAGTAGGTTATGTGTAAACGAGTATGTGCAGGATAATTTCGAGGACGAAAATGTTTACTTCTGGTCATCTACAATTTTCCTGGAGTAGATATTAGTCTGCTTTGTTTTTATCTGAGAGTAGTACTCTGTAATACCTCCTGGGGGTGAACGGCAAAAGCAATGGAACGAAAGCAGAATGTGCTGACTGCTGAATGCTCATAATCCGTGCTCATGGAAGCCACAAGAAGCTTCAGTTTCCGGGACCGAGACGTTGGATAATGAGTTGACGGTCATTAGAAATGCCATACCTTGGATTAATTTATTGAAAGAAATTTAATCAGGGAAATCTCAGAAAATTCCATAGAAAATGCCAAAGGAAAGGATTTGTTCGACAGTCTACCGTTTAAGGGAGATTCATTCAGCGAACTTCTAAGTTGACGTTTAGATAGGGCAATTTCGAACGCTTTCAGTGCCGCCAAATCGCGTTTCATGCTCCTTGGTGCTCTTCTAAACCAGATCCAAAACAGAGATAAATTGAGGATCCTCACGTCATCAGCGGTTAGTTAATCATTCAGAATTTTATGTGGCGATTCCCGTAAAGACCGAATGGCATGACAACTATCTATCCGCATCAAAGAGTGTCACTCACGCTGGTTAGGTTAAGGAAAGCCATTAGCTTCTCCAGTCTGCCGTTCTGAATGGGTCGCTTTTAGATGGTTTCAAATTGAGCAAAAGTGACACTTATGCTTAACGGAATATTATCTATCAAAATCTTCCAAATTATGATCTTGAATGACATCTGCATGTCAGGTCTCAAGGACGGAAATAAAGTGCCTTCAGTAGATCCTGGTAGATATATCCCGAGAGAGAATGTTGAAAATCAAAGGAAACTACTCAAACAGTTTAAAGCGTACTGAACCTAATCGATCCAATCAAGTCACAAGTGCATCGGACCTGAAGACAAATTTACTTCCCAATGGCAATGTTCATGGGGATTAAAAATTGCTGTCCACAAGGTCGCTCCTATGGTATTAGACAATATTACCTATAAAGCGAGTATACTGGACCAGAATGTACATGCAGTGGAACACAGAACTGAATGGCACAGCTGTTAGAGACAAACAGAATTTGATGACCCTGTACTGTTGGCATGAATACCTAAGGTAGGGTTTTAGTCAGTATTCAAGCCTTCATTGGTGGTCTACGCTAACATTTCCGTGAACAAATAATTCCGAAAGGCCGGCTCTTAAAGAATAGCTGAAAGAACTATCTCCACTTTAGTTTTCTTCTAGTGATTTCGGAAGAGAGATAATGGTCAGTATTACACAACAGTTAACCGTAGATCTAATTACTATGTTATTTGTCTTAGGTAACAGAGCTGTGGTCAGAATCCATTCAACTTCAGACAAAATTCTGACTAGTAATTCCAGATATTCATCGAACACGGATGTTTTTGGGCCTTGAAAGTGCACGAGGGGCTTTAAGAATTTGCCTATGCTCCAGACCGCTTGTCTTACGTACGCTGCTTCATGCATCACTAAGGCTTTCTGTGTCCGAGACCCAGGATAGACTGACGATTACCTCAGCAACCAAGTGAAAGAACTCGCTTCGCATTGTCATTTACTTTGTTCTTGAGGGCAAGGTTAGATTCGGAATCCTACGGACAATGTTGAACGTTGTCTAGGTTTCGCGTCACCTTCGTAGGCTATCTGCGGGTACTGCTCAGAAAGATGTGTGTCAACGTATGTATCGATTGATTACGCCCAATAAACCGGAGCCGTTATCGCCAGATGGAGGCCACATGGTTATTCTTGTTTGAGCAAATGAATCGAGATTAAAATAAAACTGACTGAATGCGCTTTAGTTTGCCGCGGAAGCCTAAGCGGTTTCAAAATAGAATGAGCTTCTGTACAAGAGAAACTGAGATCTGTCTTTCCGCGTTCATGGCATTGTCAATGAGATTAGGGACCTGCCTGATTGATAAGTTGAGATCATCAACAACGAAGAAAACTTAGACCATTGTGTATGTTCTTATGTTAATAACTCGTCAACAGGGGGCTGATGGTATTTCCCAAACAATAAACCTATTATTCAAGACAATTTGATTTGATTCGACCATGTTTGAAAATCACTTGCATTAGATGGAATGGTCGTTCAGTATACAGAACGGCGCCCCTCTAAATGTCTCCGTTACACAGGGATGACAAGGAGATGAAGGCTAAGACTGATAACCTGAAGCAATCTGCTTTATGGTTGGGATGTGACGAAAGTTAAGATGATGGTGCATCTGCAAAATACTGAACAAAGGTAAACATACATTCGGGGATTTTGAGGGAAAACAAGGAATGCATGATCGAAATGTCAGTGTTGGCCTAGTACCAACAGTTTCGGAGTATATCTGAGTGAAACACCCAAGTGCCGTGGCCGGAACTGTCTGTGCTTATTCGATTTCAAGAATTTGAAAGCAGATATCCAAGCGTTTCGGTTAAAGAAATGTGCACCTGTCTCTTGCATCACTGGCTTTATCACCCACTTAAGAGACTTGCTAGCATTTTTGGTCTCGAGAGATATCTTATTTTCCTGAAGAAGTTAACACTAAGATTGAAATTCAACATGTCGAGTGATGACGTTCATTGTCATTTCCTGAAAAGTCACGATAGTTAGGATGAAGATCTTCCGCTGTTTAAGCTCTCAATAACTTCGGTCGCTCAATTTTGACTGAGAAAGTCTCAAAAGAAGCTGGTAAATTCATTTCCTTAGTCAAACTAGGCAGCATAAGCGAATGAGACATATAGGGCAGCAGCTACCGTGGGGCTTGTTCTTTTGACAGATCACTTAATTAGCCTGACCCCATTCAGAGTTTCAATACTCAACCGTACTGCCGTGCGGATTGCGGTTGACGCGGTAATGCTAATTTCTTTGCTCAAAACCAATTACTAGAATTTCGGAAAAGCATAAGAAAATTTTCAGTAATTACTAGTCCATGTGTTGCCGTCGATTTGTCGGCTTATATGCGCACCGGAATAGATTAAAAGTTCGTTCTCGATATGTCCGGTTGCGCAAAAGCATATGCTTGTTCTTCTCTAAGCCTGAGTTGTCAAATCCCAATCAGACTGTACCGCGAAATTCCCAGAAGCTACGAAAAGACTGAAACACTTTTATTAACTATGGAAAACCAGTGTTCCACATGTGTGGTCAACAACTGGAGGTAATCCTCTAAAGCACAAATATCCACAACAAGCTGGTGTAAAGCAGACTAATTTTAGCCTGATATTGTGCTGTTTATCACATGCTTGTGAAGCTCCTTGCTGACAAATGAGGCGACAGAAACGCTAGCATCTTAGAAAATTGGGCATTTCTTTGCTGCTTTTAAAACTAATAATAAAATCTCAGCGTTTTACATGAGTAAAAGAAAAAAACCATGCCCCGATAAACTGCATGTTCAATCCACCTGAAACCAATACTTAGTTGTATGTACCACTTTGATGCCAGTCAGTCTTTTCTAACCCCTATTGCGAATTACCTATTTGCTGCATTCAAAACGACTGAGGGACCAGGTATAGCTTGATCGATTTTGACGAAGGCGGGGCTCACTTTCGAGCGGCTCATTGTGATTCGCAATTCACACGAAACCGGAACTATAGTTTATAAATTCTCATCCATTTGCAAGAAACAGTTTTGCTTGACTCAACGAGGCGAACACAGCATGTATCATCAAACCCGTCTATGTACGAAGAGTTTGAGTTAACGTAACTGAAAAGTGAAATAGTGTTTGTTGTTGAGGTTGTGCGCGATAAAGCCTGACAGGTTTTTCCTAACAAACTCAGGTGAATATATCTCGAAGGGCACATGCTTGTATGTAAACCATACCTCCTACTAACAACTCACGTGTGAAAAAATTTTCAAGACAGTTTGTCTGATCTGAAACCAAACTTTCTGCTACGACGGCTGGTAGTAAGCTGATAATGGGAATGCAAAGTTCGGAATATTTTCGTTTGAGAACGATGAATTTGAAGCGGGATAGAGAAGAATCAATTGAAATACACTTATGATCGGCAGTGGAAATTTGAATAAGAATTCTCCTAACCAGTTTTCTCTTATCATAATTCCTACGATGAGTGATTTGAATTGGATTCCACGTTGGGTAGTGGTGCATAAAAGAGACAGAGTCATTATGATCCCTTTTTTGCGGACACTACGGAGCTCGTCGGCATCTGTTGGACTCCTGTTTAAAATGTTCCAAATTAATGTTATACCTTATGAATTATTTTAAAACTACCCAGAAATTTTATCAAGCTGACTTAATTAGATCTCATTCATCTGGGTTTGGAACGCAATTCGTCTTGCTTGGCACTTGCCAGTTGTAATGAGTCCTGACTGTCTATGCAGTGACCTGTAGTTTGTGCGCAGACGTACAATTGCGAGGTCATGTGAAACAAGAAGGTGTGCCTATCATGATCGGAATGATTTTGAGATGATTCTAAATAATTCAGACATGTTCCCCGGACCGGTGCAAAAAGTGAAGTCGTGCGTTCTGTAAATTAACAATCTTACTCCATAACTGCAGATTCGTTCACTCAACTAAAATGCGGTTGGCAATCGGATAGCTTTACAAAAATATGCTAGTGAACCTGGGCCAAAGCTGATGGGCACTTGTTCTCGTGTTATATAGAACCAGATTTCTGAATTAAATCTCTTTAATGACCAGGGACATTCAATCCTTGCTGCTTTTGATCAGATAAATTCATATTATTCAATTACTACGACATTAAAACACAATATGCACATTTTCATGGTTTCAACTGACGGGCTTCAAAACCTTAGAATGGTTGAGATTAAGGCTTAATTTGCAGATACTTTACTAGGAGTTCGCACACTGGTGGCATCGCCACGTATGGTAGCTAAATGTTGCGCAGTTTGACTTTATAGAGCTATTCACCAGAAAGTTTCTGGCCTCTCAACCCTAAATGTTTCCATTTTTCCTGAAAATGTCCTTTGGTTTTGAGCTCACTCCATTTACAAGGAAATGAATAAGAATCTTTAAACGCATCAATGAAATCCGCCCGTTGTGCCTTTCTAGACTATTCGCCGGCATTTGACTCAGTTTCACGGTCTCTTATGCTTCACAAACTGCAAACATTTGGTTTTTCCAGGCCCTTATTAGCATGGCTGTCTGATTACTTTACTATCCGAACCCAGTGCACACGAATGGATGGTAAGACTTTATAACTATTGGTTAAAAACTCAGGAGTGCTTGACGGTGTTGTTCTTCTACACTTACATAAGCGACTTATCAACCAGCTCAACCTGTCATCTGTTTAAGTATGCTGATGATGTTGCTCTCTCTCAAGCCGTTTCGAACAACGATGAAAGTTTTTCCAACAACCTATCTTCTGTCTACCGTTTCTCTGTATGAACTGGTTTAAATCTCAACACATCTAATGTCTGTTCTCTATCACTTGGTTGGCCCACCTATCCGAAACGTCTTCCATCAACTCAAAAACACTTAACATGGTTGATTCTGTGAAATATCTGTGAGTTACTATTGATAAAAATCTGAGGTGGACCTCTCACATTTCTGCCTGTGTAAATAACCTCCGACGATCACCATTTCAAATCAAGAAACTTGGACACTACAAGGTGAAACAAAGCACCATCTCCCGATTTGTATACCATTGTGATTTTTCAACCCTTCTTTAGTGTTATCTTGTTATTTTTCCAGGTTCACTTTGAAGTCATATGAAGAGCGATTCAGAGAGTGATAAAGAAACGAAAGCAATTTGAACACTAGAGCGCTGCTGAGTGCACCTATTATTTCCAACCGTCATGATGAGGGACTCCGGGGACTCAAACTCAGCAATATAACTCGAACTGTTCGCAACGAATCATTGGTTATGGTTACCGTACCATTTAGCGAAGCTTTGAGTGGCTGTTTTGACCCATCTTCTGACTGTATGACGCTTTGGAGAACGGTATAACCCAAGAGAGTCTATCTGCGGAGATGCGCAACCCATGTATTAAGTGCCAGAACCTTGTCAAATTCAGGACCTGTTTGATCGACCGGACTCTCCCACACAATGTGTCGAGCCTAAACTCACTGAGCCTAACAACCAGGTTTTCAGGAAACAAAACCGTTTGAAAGTTAAAAGAGAGCGATTTTAACTCACTAAATAAGGAGAGATTAGAGTTAAAAGTAGAACGAATCGACAAAGATTGCACAAGCCCTTTTTGCCTGGTTATTTCTGTTACATGGACATTAGTAATGTAAACATTGAGAAAATTGCAAATAGCAATTCGCAGACAATGACGAACCTGTGCAGAGCGGCCATTATTAACTTGTACAATTCCGATAAATTAACATTATTTTTCTATAATGATTATTATCTACGTAACCGCCAACAGCATTTAAACCTTACTTCAGTTCTCTTCAGTCATCACCCACAGCAACAAAAACAACAAGAAAAGGCAATCAACAACACGGACAACAATAGCACTCAGCTGCGCCTAATTTTGGCAACCCACATTGTCGCACCAAACTGCCCTGATTTAGGCTGATAGCCAGCAGCACTGATCACTTGAAATCGGGGAAAAGGAAAAATAATAGAATCTCATTTAAATCGTTAAGAGTGTGCCTATTTACGAATCACAGTGGTGATGCATGTTTATAGGATTTCGGGCACGCATACTTGATGAAGGTCAGTAATGGCGAAACCGGTCAGGTGCTTATAGGAATATTTCGCCCGTCTATTCTTGCACAGGACGTACTAATTGGAGCAGTAAGTAGAAGAATCTTGCCAGTGAGAAAACGTTTGAGGCATTTGGCTATAACAACTGATATTCCGAAACATTCCAGAGGAAGATATGAAAACCCCAACCCGCCAGCCCAACTGGACGTAGTCCGTACAAACTACTGGTAAAGGAATAACTACTTTCTCACCATTTTAGTTTATTTGTCTACCTGTACCCCGGTTTCGATTAACACCTGCATCGCGAACAGAGGTACACCCAGAAAGTCTAATTGTGGGCAAAAGCAGCACACGTCCTGTACATTTCAATCTATCGAACTTCAATGCCTTTCATTGGGACCAATCTTTGTGGCCGCGTACCTAAGTTTATTGTAATCAAAATTAACGTCACCCTGATCACTATGATCATCATCCACACTAACATCGGCAAAATAGTGTTTTTCAGTGCTTAGGATGGTATGCGTTGTTGAAAGGCCAACAGTGGGATGCATTTTGGTCACCACACCGAAACCACAGTGCATGCATTTCTCGTCGTGTCCACTCTAATTAAAGAGTCCGCAAAACATTGTGGTTCCAATGGATAAATCTAACTGACATTCTAAGGACAATAGAAGAGTGTATCTGAACCTTTCTTTTCATGTTTGCCTGTGCACGTTTTGTACTATCTGCAGAACTCTACGAGATTTCTCTCAGAATATCGAAGGAATTAACGAACGATTTGCCGACAAATGTGCAGTCCTGGTTGGCCTTACTTGAACCGGACGATCTAAGACAGGTATCTAAAATTGGGCAAAACCTGGTAGTTATGTTCTCACTAATTGCGTATCTCATCGATTCGGTGGCCTCTTTCGACAGTTTGAAATACTATTCTACGAGGAAGATCAACTCGTCACCTGATGACTTCGAAAAATGCAGAACTTTACACGGACAGTGTGATTCATTACATAAACATGACTGAAAAGAGCGAAATCTATTTTAGGAAAATCAGAAGAAGTCAGTTTGTTATGAAAAATGTAGAAGTGATTTTGCTCCAAGCAAGTAATCATGTTCACCGGGGACCCTGCATTTTGTATCTGTCATTTAGTCTGTGGATACCTCAATCTTCATTACTCACATTAGTACAAAGGAAACAGACAAATTTTGGGAAACCGGTACACAGGTCATCGTGAGTTCTGTAAAAACTGTTTCCGTTGCTGGTCCAACAATTCTTCTAGATATTCTGCTCGTCGATTAGCTTCTTGCACTTCGGCAGCTCGCTTTTCCAATTCCTTTTCAAATTGATTCCGCATCTGACCACTTTTTTCGTCTTTTCTTTTAATGGCCTCTTTGATTCTGGAAAAGGCAATAAGAATAGTAGTTTTTGCCTTAAATTGGTGCAAAATGCATTTAGCACTTGACGGTGGTGGATGTATTCGAACCGAGATAAAGTGAATTGTGAGTTGAATTCCGCGTGACGAACTCGTCGTGGACCTCAAACAGACGTTTCAGAATTTGAACTACCGCTTCGGAATTTGTTGTTATTTCAGACTCCGAGGGACACGTACTGCTGAAGCATATTTGAAGCAATAAAGTAACTCTACACATAGAGCTTCTAAAAATTTCAAATTACAACTGGCAATGGTCGATACGCCAGCTTATAGAGAAACAAAACAGATCCAGAATTTAATGATCAGTTTTTCGAGGAAATTCGAAGTACAGCAGCGATTTCTAATACCACCACGGGCATGAAGTGAAATTGCTTTTACTATTACTAACAGTCGTTGGGAAGTGAACTTACGTACGTTCGATCCACTATCCCATTTACATAAAGACCATACAGGTGATTTTTATTTCACAAAATCCAGTTAACCTCTGCCTGAAGGTGACTGGTTGTTTAGGCTGTTGTTCGGAATGTCGTTGGTATAAACACTTTCTGGTTCCGTGGTGGAACTTGAGTTTTCATAAGTGGCGGAAGATAAACTGTCACACGAACGTATTAACCATGCAGTTTCGAATAAAGAAAACTAGAAACCTCCATCAGCATTGCACAGCGGTTTCGTTCCTGTGCCGATTTATCCAGATTGAATATTCAACAAGTCCTAAGTGGGTAGCGAGCGAGAGACAAACTAATGAGTGGACCACCGTAATTGCTAAGCCAAAAATTTATTGAACTTCCCCAGGTGACACAACACCTATCTGTGATTGGTTCTCATCACATAAAGCCAGTTGGCGAAACGTGGCTTGCTATCACGGTGGCCAGGTGCACTGTAGTCCGTCCAAGTACGACTAAGGCTCCGGATATGCGCAAATGATAGTCCCCAAAATGGATGGAAGGGGATCCGTGATTTCATGGTAGCAAACGACATAAATGGACCAATTTATCACCTTAGTTTTTTTGTTTTTGCAACCAGCAACCCCGCATTTGCTTGCTCTGTCTGTGGTCATTACTTATACTCAAGTGAAAAATAAACGGAAAATAGCGGAAGTACAAATATAAAAATAACTAAACAGGAATGACAAGATTTCCATTCAGAAACCCTAACTGACTGCAGCATTTAGTCATATCACTTGTTGACTACATCCGGTGCGTTGTTGAATTCTACTTGGTAATTGAATTGAACCTACTCGAGCCAGTTTTTGGGGCGACTTACGTACGCTTCTATCGTGTTTTCATCTGACTACCTCGAGTTATCCTGATCATAAGTATAACTATACTAAATGACACAAGATACTCCAACGCTGACCATCTTCACAGAATCTTTCCTTGGTTTGTGGATTGGGTCATCCTTCGAACTTTGGTGATTATGACGACCGCCAAATTCTGCTGGGTAACCATCGCGCACAAGTGTTGCGCAAAGATCAAGTGAGCAAAAAGTCTCTGATGCGATGATATACTGCGCTGTCCATCAGCAAAGTTCTTAAGCTCCATCTCATAAAATAGGATTCTTAAGCAGCTAATTTGCTTAAAAGTCTTTCCCTCGCCTCTCGGCATACGTTTCCAATGGACGTGTATTATCTTTTCACCAACATGCACGTTCATGAAACATGATTGCTCGCACGACTTTATCTTCTCATCACATCTTTCGTACTGCAAACGTGTTGACTATTTACGAGAACTTACTGTATTTTGCACTAATAGTACTCTATATGGTTTTGAATGCACCAAATACGCACAAAGAGACAATGTAGTAATAGCCGACCAACGAGACCAAACGTCATCTGATGTATTTTCACTACTAATGGAGACGAAATTAGATTACAGTATTTCCAGATTAGTTTCGCATAGACGATATTTAATCGATACTCTTATTTTTAGTGATCCTCCTTATTTATCTAGTGTTCTAAACCTTTTGATTTTGTTCATTCCAACCTTTCCGTTCCTTCTTGAGAAGAGGCTAACGATTGCCCAGATATTTTTTACATGTTAACTTTCGAGGAAACCGAATGGGATCATACGACAGCCAGTTCGTGGAAAACGGGAGGCATTGGCCAGAAACTTCCGTTTTGTAAGTTTCACATTGAAGGCATATCAGCGCGGCCTAATAATTGCATACTATTGCACCAGAGGTGTTTGCTCACCGAATGGTCTCGAACAGGGAGAAACATTTCTTCTCCTCAATGGCCGAAATCGGCACAGGCCGAAGGGTGATCCAGCTCACAAGGCAGCGATAAAAATCCATCTACTTCCAACCTACTTGGTGTGGGTTTATTACCGTTTAGCGTAAACAGCTGAAAAGCCTAATCCTTAAATGGCAATACTCGGCAGGATTGGGTTTCTTGCTACGTCGTGCAACTGAACAAAAGGCACTCATTATTACAGATTGAAAAGCAGATTTGAAATCCTGGGGTTCACTGTTCAGTGTGACGCAACCCCTTATTAGATGCAAAAAACTGCGATGAGAAAAACTGGGTTACTAAATAGAAAAGATGAGCTAATGTTGTTTCTCATTACGAATGCTATAATGGTAATAACTAAGCTTTATTCGGAGATTTTGCAATTTGCTAACGTTTTGATTTACTTGAGTAACTTCGCTTTCCAGGTGGGCTACCTCAGATAGCTCAATATTAATTTGATGCACCATACTTGTGATTTATTTTTTCCTTGGTGAAAACCAGAACAGATCCTTCTGGGAAGCCCAGGGGTACTACATCTTACTATCGGGTAATGTGCGAGGTGTCTCCGTGAGAACAGGCTCGACAGTACCTCTCTCGCGGTAGAAAATGTGAAGTGTATACCAGAACAATCGGAGCCACAACTAACAATAACTTAAAGCAAGAATCATTAGTTAAACATACTTCTGATGAACTTCCGCCAACTCGTCTGCGTTTGCCTTTTTCAAGGCCGTCAGATCAGACTCATGACGTTCTTGTTCCTTGGATAACCGAGCTTTGGATTCGGCTAGTTCGCGCTTTACTGTTCGATTTTCTTCTTCCAGCGCGACCAATCGATCGGCGAACTCTTGTCGAACCACGTCAGACATATTTTGTCTCTCCTGGTTGAGCTTTTCGTACAAAGCACGAATATCGTGAATTTCTTGCTCTTTCTGTTGTAGCTGAACGCGAAGTCGATCACTTTCTTGTTCTTTGTCGAGCAACTTTGTCTGTTTGGGATAATTGAAAACAGGATCTTTTATGTAACACTTCACACCAATGGTTGCACGGTTTTTGTCGTGAAATAGGTTATAATAAAGGAAATTAAGAGGTCGAATGTGCACCAAAAATTAGTAGGTAATGACGCATGACGTAAGTGAATAGTTTTTGAAAACTTATGGTCGTCTTTTCCATGAGTGAATAATGTGTATGGCGGAGATTAACAGTGCTAACTCAAGTGTGCGCACATGTTTGTTCATAGCTCGTTGGTCATATCATCGTGTAACTGGCGTGCCAGTCATTTAGGAATGAACATGAGTGCAAATATTCGCAGACTTATCATGAAGTTGGCGAAATTTGTTTAAGTGACGGCAATGATATCGAGAGGTACCTAGCGGGTATTTGTGTTTCCGTCGACTGAGTCACATCGGAACAACATTTCACCCTCTAATAAAACAAGCCCTTGCACCATGCTGAAATCACTCCAGTGGACCGAATCTGATGGCTCGATTCGATATTTCTCTGTCTTTCGCGGGCTTGCTGTTTTTTCTGTCCTTTTTGAATGCACGGTAAGCGTTTCACACAGTTAAACAGGAGTTTGATCCTTACTACGTCCCGACTGTTCTGTGCCTGTTTTACTGTCAAACACTCCACCATGACCCGAGTCCTTGTTAGATATTTGGATTGCAAAGATCTTGCAAACTTACGATTAGAATTACTTTGATAATCACGGTAACTTTCGATAACTGTTTTCACCAAAAGCGGTGTTGTTTTATCCAATGCTAGAAGCTCGCTCTGAAGAAACAGAAACGGAAGCAGAAGAGGCGGTCTCTTTACGAGGTTACCGATAAGTGCCTACCACATTTTTTACTTTTAGAGCGAAACACAACCATCCCGAGGACTTCCGTCTTCTGAAATGCCCAACTCCTTGACGTCATGCTTTTGGGCTTCTCAAAAAGGATTGGTCATTGCATTAATGGCCCATATTTACTTTTAGAAATCCCAGAAGGAAAGGAGCTCTTAAGGACTGATCCTTTTAGCTCTAAAGGGAACGGGCGCTTTATGGGATCCATTACTACATGCTCGACTGCACCAGTTACCGATAGAGGTGGCAACACCATCTGGTAAAAATCTTGTTAGTCCCGAATCAGTTCACTTTTTCTACTTCATTTAGATTAATTAAAATGGAACTGTGAGAACAATTGAACATACTTGCAATGACATACCTTCATTTCACAATATTTCTCCATTGCTTGGCGTTCCGACCGTTCCAGTTCGGTGATTTCCGCTCCTAGTTTTTCTCGGACGCGTCTATGATCGAAACAATTCGCGAAGATAATTTGAAGGCTTCAGTGACATGGGTTTGGGATTATTATCGAAAGTCCATGGAAAATACAGCATGAGAGAGACGGTCCATCTCTCTTGCCAGGCAAACCGTAATCGATTCCATCCTCAAAAGAACTGCGATTTTCGCAGGTAACCAAAACACATTTGTGCCATTGTTTGCAATTCAAAGTTAGCGGTACTAGTAACAAACCGACCAGGTGGCGTTTAGACACCAGTGAATATCTGGGTTTCTCGTCCTTTCAAATTCGATTATGCTTTCAATTGGAAGCTCTTAACTGACTGAGAATCCCTTCCTAGAGGTGATTTATTTTGTCGTATCGATAAAACAGAACGTGGGACGATAAAAACAAAGAGCGTTTTAGTTGTGGTGGTGTATGACTGGGGCGCAACTTGAGTTGCTCACCTGCTATCGGCTGCAAAAAGCAGCTTTGCTCTAATTGGTGGTAGTCGAGCAATCGGTGAGTTAATGATCAGCTTGCCAGATGTGTTCCTTTCTGTTCTCTGGGTGAATAACTGGCTAGAGTGATGTTTAGTAGCATCCCATTGTTGAATAATTTATCCTGCTCTTCTCTGATTTGTATTTCCGACTAAAAGGGTTATACGTTACCACTATTGCGTTGTCATCTGTTGCGCAATCGGAGAACTACACTGAATGTATCGAAAATCTACCATATCTGTAAGTAAATAGTGATATCAGGAGTCAAACGTGAGACTACCAGGTCTGAGATTGATCACCCTATCATCAGGTCTCGGAAGTATCTTTTGAGGGCCGTGATGTGTCATACTGACAGCTTCAATGCTAATCTATTAGAATATCAAGTCAGGAAGGGTCTGTAACTTCTTTCATGCATTCAAGATCATTCCGTGATAAGTTGTGGCTAAATTTGCATGTTCTGATAGCTTCTTGAAATGAGTTATCGTTTTAATTTTCTGTCCACAGGAGTGCCCCAGATGTGAGCATGTGCGAGTCTAACGGGCTGTATAACGTTGACCACGGATAAAGTGGCCTATGTAATGATCCCCAGGATGCCGGTGCTGCATGTGATGGTGATGTTATTGACAATGCATTTCAGCTGGTATGATTTCTGCACGAGATTAATTTTAATATGTTGAGCATGCTATTTTATAGACTTAAATCTGAAAGAAGCCAAAAATAGAATTTTGGCTGCTCACTTTCATCAAACCCACATCTACCCATCACTTACGGACAATTAGTAATCTGCTTATATGTATAAATGGGAGACCATTACTTCCCTGGTTGGTTAAATACTATAGCAATCTAATATCTTTTATTCGCTTTTGGATGTAGAACTCAACAAACATTCATTAGTTCAGGAGGACGCCGACGGTCATTGAATGGTTTCCAAACTGGGGAGTGAGAAATGCCTGCGGATGTCGAACCAGCGAAGCTCACATCCGAAAGTCATTGTTACTGCGTGGTCATTGCCAGCCGTTGTTCATAATTGTGTCGATTCGGAATTAAAAACCGCTGAACGGACAGTTAGTAAAGATGGTGTCGTCCAATAAACCTAGGACCAAAGGATTATCGAGTGCACATTTGACTGGGTGGAAACGCTCCGCCCAGATTTTTACAATATATTCAAGTCGATTTGAAAACTCTAAATTCAGGTTCGTCAAATCGTTAACGATTCTGATATATCAACCTATTTTTTACATGTAGCAAATGAAGATTATTTGTAGATCACCTAAGACATCTAAATAAAACGTTTACACCTGTTTTCAGACTCCATCTTCACTATCTTATTCCGAGATGAGGAGTCATTTCCGAAGCACTATGTCCCATCACTACTGCCATCCGACCATTAGCATCCTTGAGTAGCTGCCGTCTCACCAAGCAATTGTTGTTGTTGCCTTTTCAAAACCAATAACGCATTTCCATCACATCAACTATGACAGAATTGAACTGAGTAGAATAGCAGCTCTCTTTGGGAGACGACATTCCACTCACTAAATTTAACCGCTTTCAAATGCACGTAAACATTCTTTGCAAAACTACTGTCCCATGTATCAAGGCGGAACCTTCAACAAGAAAGGAGAAATCCCTGCGGAGTCTATTACAAATCCAGTTTTTCAGTTGCACTTTTGCATCGAGTTAGTGATGTCTCGATAATCACATGGGCCAATAGGGTTTTATAATATTCAGTTTGGGAGTGAACTGTATTTGTTCAGAAATTAATGTGACATTGCTACTTCTCGTTCACCGGGTAAGTCTTTCGGTCATTTTGAAATGCAAACCTGTGCACATGTGACGAAAGTTGTTTAATTTCTTGTAAATGTCTGTGGGTATCAACTACCTGTTGCTGTTGGCGTGTTCATTTTCTGACAAATCTGACTCACCTGATTTTGCCCTCAGCTTCCTGTTCCACTTCCGTCCTTGTATCATTCGATTCCTTTTCCAGTCGTCGTATTGCCGTCTCCAGCTGACGATCCCTTTCACGTTTTAGCTGATCACGTAAGCCGTTCTCTCGTGCTGCGCATTGTGCTTCCAGAACAGATTTGGTATGTTCTTCCCAAGCTTCACGCTCTGCGCGTTCACGCTGTTGAAGTTCTTCGATTTCTTTCTGTATATGTTTGCGTAAAGATACATAAAATATCAGTCACTGTAGAGATATGTACAGGCCTCCTCAATGAACAGCATTCAAATTAACGTCTAATGTCCAATTGATCTTATGCAGTAAATGAAAAGCATGCTTTATATAATACTGTTTTCTAGAAATCATTTTCGAATGCTGATATCATTTTCCAATCAAATTTTTGCCTATAACAATAGTTACGATTACCGGAATTTGACTCACATGTGTGAGATTACATTGGTAATCTTTCTTTTAATGCAACCAGAATGAACTCATCCATAAATTTTGGGATGGCACTCAGATTATATGTCTTTCAAAGAGAATGAATGCATCTATCAATCCCTGGTTTCGTCGTTTATTTATTCTGGTTAAAACATATGAACTTTAGGAATTCTTGCTTTCTCCTGCATTTTGAAGACTTTTACTGGTACTTATGGTTAGACCCTTTAATATGTAATTTGCTGCCAATAAAACTCAGATTATTGAGATTTTGTCCAGATACCAGCTTGTAGATATGCAGCGCAAACAATCAATAAACTAATTCTTCGCATTTTGGAGTGGACGTTTCCGTGGACTGCTATTGGTCTTCTCTATTCCTCGGTCGAATTTGTCACACCATGACTTTATACCATGGATCGGATTTAGTCACTTAAATGTTCAGCTAGAATGTGCTCGGTTCATGTCTATGGGCGGTCAAGGCAGTCAATCCAGCATTCTGGTTCGGGTCAGTGCAGACGTTAGGCTTGGAACATGAACGTCTTGTTGACGACATGACGAACTAGAAAGGGAAATGGTACATAGTGCTCAGTAGTAAATGGCGAACGCAGGCATATGAGACAGATACTTCTAACAGGCGTGGGAAATAACTTCATTTGGGCGATTTTATGTAAGTTCGTATCACAGTTCAATTCGCCGTTCAAATCCGTAGGCTGCAAATATGAAACAGTTTCATTTGCCGTATTATATGTTCCCAGTTAAGGCAGCTCATCATACACCTTCGTGGACTCAAACCCTGAGTGTGGCTGTATTGGACATTCATCCCATTTTCTTGTTTCGGATACTTTTTTCCGTCAATAAAATTAAATACCAACGACCGACACCACCCATAGAAGTTGACTTAAATTACGAAGTCCCTGGCCGAGGATTTCCAAATGCAACTAATGTTTGTTGCCAACCGGGATTTATATTATATGATGCACCCTGTGACAGACGCGAGCGATCATTCCTAGGAGCCTGCCAATGAATATGCTTTTGGTCTGCGATAGTCCAATTTGATCCCGAGTCCCCGATCTCTTCCAGAACATTCACTATTGCTGTTTTGTAATACGCCAGATGAGGTGGATGTACTACTTCCATGATTTTCCATAGCGACCTTCGTTTTGATACTGCATGATAAGTGATTGAGAAAAGTAAACTTTCACGATATGGTGGACTGGAAAAATGCTGTTTTCGAAATGAAAATGGAAAATCTGTATATACCGCAGCTTTAGTTCATTTTGTGAAAGAGGAAAATCCTCTGACGATAGGGCCATACAAAATTTATCGAAATTCTCATAAACAAGGTAGCCACCAGTCACACTGGTCCATGCAAATATATTAGTTCTAGGTGACTGTAAAGTCTAGAATAGCCTTTTAATATTTCACTCTTTTTATTCGTGAACGGATAATGCGCATCGTTTTTAAAGAGGAGGACGTTTGCAACAAAAGTTCGCCAAGTGGAGAACTTGACAGTCTGTGACAGGATTCGAACCCGAGAGCCCAAAGTCGTGTTCCAATGACCCGGAAAGGCTCTCAAGTGGATACGTATGAAGCGACCAACTGGCCGCCAGCTCGTCCCCAATGATTCTACCGCCTTGCAGAACGCACTTGGTTGTGCAAACGTCAAAGGTTCATCTACGAATAAGGAGGCCTATTTTGCACTGGATGATCGAGTTATACAACAGGCCACAATGCGTACCATGAGTATCTGTTCGCCGTATGAACTTTTCGCTTTTATCCACTTTCTGTAAAGTTATGTTTTCGTGTTGTTTCGTTTGCAACAAGCTTATTTTAAGCCTGTATAATGTACTTGCATACTCGTTTATGATAGCAGGTTAGAGAATGATGTCCTCCTTCATATCTCAGGTTCAACAAGATGTCACTAATTTGCTCAGCTCTACGGGCAAACCAATACCTCATATATGTAAGTATATGCATATATATAATATATATAAATGCCTAGACATTTTCATATGACCACCGTCGCACCTTTTGTTTAATTCAGTTGTCGGTGGGCTAAAGGAACAAGAATAAATAGCAAAAATTAGAACAAATTCGCCACGAGCAAACCTTTGTGTAACTCTGCTATACTGAAGCACTTCTTCCCGACATCATCCCTGATAAGATGCCAGAGGAAGGATAAATCATTCCTGTTGATAACTTCGGCATTTGTCTATCAGTTCGTTCGCACTTGTGGTGCCATTTATGCGGGTTCCGTCCAAGCACACTAAAGAGGACCAATCACGTTGGCTTTGGCAAAAAAAGGTGAGGGTGGGTGATAACCGGTCTAAGTGTCGCCCGCGTCTTAGATGCAGGTCACACAGCAGACCCTGTAACCTAACTCAGGATACTGTATTGAGTTACGACTAATGGGTGGATATCAGTCTGATCCAAAACGTTATTCACGGCCGACGCAACAACTGTCCGCCCACTGTAGCCCGAGTTATGTCCATGTAAGTAGCTGGTCTATCGGAGTGCTAGAAATTCTGTGTCCAAGGTTCAATGACGCCATTCCAAGAATGATGAGGATCCGGACCACGGAATGCGACGCGTTAGCAACCCCGTCTCTCTTAGTCCCCCAGCTATCGATTGGTCGGTCAACCGTCTGAATGATTGTGTAACGAACTGCCTGATCCTTTGATCACGTGAGGTCAGGTTTCTTTCGTCCCTTTTTCATTAGTAAACATAAATGCACTTAGCTTGGAATAAATTCAGCAAAAATGTATGCAGGCCCGCATGATCAAAATGTTGTTCAAGGGGCTGCTTCCGTACGATAATTATGAAGATTACATTATCATTATTATTATTATTATTACTACCTGAATAGTTCCGATTTCAATAGCTACCCGAAGGCCGACTCTAAGTGTGAGCCGACAAAAGTGTTTAATCAAACTGCTCCCCAGAATGGTGATCTTAAGATGAAAGAGAGGACTTTTAGATTCCATGATTACGTCATATAAAACTGGCTCATACAGATCAGTACTTTTAGTCAAACGGTTGTGATGACGTCAGAAAATATTGCACTGAGGTTTCTGAGGGAGTTTAGGCAAATGAACTGAAAAATTCTGCGTGAACGTTTACCAGTAAAAGTATTGAAACTGTTCCGTTTCTGCTTTGGTGGAATAAGTCACACAGTACGACTGAACGTTTCAAAAACATTCATGCATTTATGATCTCCGAATCGATTTTCGGTGATGATTTAATATTCATATCCTCATCTCACTTTCCTAACTGGAACTTTTAGAGCTAACTGGATTTAATCATACATTTCATGATCAGACAATGATCTGAACTACACACATGAGAAAGAGCAGCAACGTCATTTAAACGGAAATTTAAATTCGCAATTAAAATCTCTGTAGTACCGAGCTCATGCATTTCCAACAATACCTCATGTCTTTTCATCAGTTCTTCCTTTTGCTGAACCAATTCACGCTCATATTTCGCTGTCAGTTGCTCCAATCGGGATTCCAAGTTTTGGCGCCCACGTTCAATCTCCTCGCGTTCACGTGCCCATGTCAGTGTGATCCTTTCTCGTTCCTCGGCCACCTCGTTCATCAAACGTCGACGTTGCTGATCGAGTGCGACTCTTTCATCATGAAGTGTTTTTTCCAAACTGTAAATCGATATGGCAAGAACGGAAGTGGTCTGTTCAGTGGTTTGTGCGAAGATAAAAGAAAATATGACCATTGTTTCGCAAGTAAGATCACATTCAAATTTTATAGATACGAAAGGTAGTCACCCGTTTCACCGGTGTAACAGCTCAGGAACATTATTCATTATTCACATGATAGTTTAAAATTACGTGACCTAACTCAGAGCTAAAAGGATCTGATTTGGCGTAGACGAGTTTGAGCATACATTTTTCTATTTTGCTAGCTGAGCTGGTTTTCCCTGCTTGTAATTTTGCAGTATCGATTCCCACCGCATCCAATATCCCACATTTGTGCGCAAAGGAAGGCTCGTCCGATTAGGCTTATCAAGTCAAACGGCACAATTTTCTCAATATCTTCCAAATACAATGATTCTCTTACAATCCAGGAAAACAACCCACAGATTTTGTTGTTTTGAATAAAGAAGCTCCGTTGGATTCCTGCCGAAAACGCTTTTGGCTTTTCACTCAAATCAGATTGGACCTGTTCGGAATCATCCTCGTGATTATTTATTAATGACCGAATCTTTCTGTTAGATTATTTAAAAATCATATAATTGTGTACCAGTAGGCTCGGCTCACCTTTAAAAGCACCGTGGTTGCTCTACCGAATCAAGCTTATTCTCCGGTCACTCTACCCTTATTTGATGATATGAACTCAAAACTAACTTCGATCAATGCACAGGTTCGCGTAGACGCACGTGCAGACTTGAAAGCCTCGCCGGTGATCCAGTGACCCGATACAGTTTGTTTTCCAAGAAAATGGAAGTAACATGCGGGCAATGATAACATCCCGCCCCCCACTAGTATTTTGGGTACCGTATTCAAAGTAGCTGAAGCACCACAGGTTTTCATGGTAATGCTTCCATGTGATATAAATTTTATTTTAATGGGAATCACTCACGAAAAATCCCAGTGATAACAATAGTCATGTATTTGGTGAAGTAATTAGTGTTCCATACCCTACGCTAAGAAAGGCCGAAAAAGAACTCGATGGATTTACTAGTAAACCTGGCAGATGATCATCATGCATTGGACCAATGAAATGGTATATCTGATCCGATGGTGATAACGGTGCCTACAGCGTTCGCAAGGAGGATGGACGAGGTAGGCAATTTCCTGTTGGCAACGTTTCTAATGCTTTAAATACCTGAACTCGTCTAAGTTTGTCCCCGTGATATTAAGTGGTTTCGTTCCGTATTTCTTCGCATTACTTATAGTTATTCTGCACTGTACGATTAATATCATTATGCATAAATAGTAGTTGGCATTTTTGTTAATAACGAAATAATATGTCTAAACCGCGGTAACAGTCTAGATCTGTTTCAAATGCCGTATCAGGCAACACCATCAATGTAAGTCTAACTGGAACTTGTTCATTTAGAAAAAGTGCTTCGAACTTGAGGAAAACGATTTCGATTTCTCCCTCCACTCAGTTAGATTCAATTATTCAAAAGAAAGTCAATCAGTTTTTTGCTAGTCTTCGGCGCCTAGTTGGGCATTTACTGTACTTGGTGCATTGCTTCACTTCTCAACTTCAACTTGGGGATTATCAGTCGGCTTATCCTGCGGCGAACTATTCTATCGATTTAAAATTCCGGTATAGGAAACGTAACATATTAAATTCAAGTTGAATTCTTCTGGTTTATATAAAAACGATTTCGGCTTATTGCCGAATTCCATGACGTTAGGATTCATCTCTGTGAAATCAGCATTTAAGCAACCTGCGAGTACTTTCGGCCCATTCAAGAGTGTGTATTCACCTAGCTCCAGCCGAAGGTCCCTTAACCGATGCACGACGGACAGCCCATGAGACTGACTAAACGTTGACAAGGTTAAAAATGATTATGAGGCCAGTCAACACACGTATCATGCTACCATCGTAATATCCACTGTCTCCTTTCGTGAGTTTAAATATCTAAAAATGAGTGGCGGGTTCCGCTTGCTGTCATCTACTTTTCTAAGGCCGTTTAAACAGCATAAGTATGTATAAAGTGAAGTCTCATGATAGCCTAAAAATACCCGGCATATAAGCATTGCATTTGGTTAATACATTCCACTGTTCATATATAATTGTGGTAAACATAACGAAATATGTTAACACCTTCTCTTTACAAGATCCAAACTATCGTTTATCATGTTCACCATTCTTAGTGACAATCGAGGTTGAGATTGAGGATAAGGCAAAAAGAAAACAGCTTCGCGAAACTCCGGTTTAACAGCTGGAAAAATTGTATACACAGATGGCAAACAACAACTCGAAATTCAACGTACGATACAGAGTCAGATGGTAAAAAAGATTTAGCCACTGTCTTTTGGTTAGCTCGCATATTTTGACATTCTATGTCTGCGCGAGACGAAATTGATGCTTGAAGCTATTCGTCAGGCATCACACAAGTCTACCAGACACACCGTTGCGTAGCAGCTTCCCTTTCCTTGGCACAGGCCTCGTCTTTCTCACGTGCCAAACTTTGCCGAATCTCTTCGATTTGCCCGGTGTACGCTTGATAGGCTCGAATATCTGCTGCCTGAACTTGTTCTGCACAGGATTGCCTGATTTGCCGCATTTCTGCCTGATGGTTGGAAATCAATTGAGCCAATTGGGTTTCCATTCCCCGCACCGTCATTTCCTGTATTGGACAAACAATTGAAGTTTCAAAGCGAGAAGATCGAAGAATGAGGTCGCTTTTGTGCTACACAGAAACAACTTCAGGACTTAAGGCCAAAATGTTATGTCTGTCGGGCAAAACATGGTTTGTATGTTCTGCCAAAAAGTATGCATTAGACATCTGAGTGTGTTGCCAAACTAGATACTCCTAATCAACCACATTCTGAAGCTTCACAATTTGTGAGAATCAAGTTCATCCTCTTTCTACAAACATTATAACCTGTGAATTTTGGATTAGAAGAATAATTCACGTAAAATTTACTTTCACTAAATGCTTGAAACAACTTAAAACCGACGACTGAATGACGGAATTGGTTGACGAATCTTTTCACTTAGTACAACGGATTATCGTGGACGTAGAAATCTCTGAGTAATATTTTCCCTGCCAATGAGGATATCCACTTGTTCTGAAAAAATGAGCGCTCTATCTCGATATCTCCTTTGTTGAAGAAGTTACAAGCAGCTCACTCAATTCCCTTTCAATTCGGTGAACATCCTTGTTTATTATCTAAGCTCAAAATTGAACATGAACCCCGTTTAAACCATTGCCTGTCGAATTAACTAGTTCATAAGTTCTCCGGGCTCTGTTTCACTGCACAGTGCACCACCCTTATTCGTCGTTGTTTTACTCAAGCCGAATAATGGGCCTTTGCATGATGATTGGTTTTGATTCCCGATTCGGGTTCATTTCCTACTTCAGATTTGATGGATATGGACTGCTGGTGATTCCTTTCAAAACAGAATAGATGTGCGTTCCTCGATCGCTAAGGACGACCTAGGGGTTGGTGCTGCATGGCAAGGAAATAGGTCTACTACCGTTCCAAACTATAGCCATTAGTTTGGAGTTAGAGTGCGCAACGCATGCACCAAGTTTTCCAATGACATTCGTCTCCCTACACCGTGATAAGAAACTTCTAGTGTGGCAATCTTATTGATTAAGCCGAATTAACTTATGCTTCAGAAAAAAGCATTGTGACTCCAAGGTAAAGTGAAACTCTCAATACTACGTGAAACACCAATAAGTGAAATATCTCAATAAATAAGGCTCAGCGCAATTTTCGTGAAAGAACTTCAAATAATGTCGTTTTCAGTTCGTCTAATATTGTTCCCCTTTTCACCATTTTCAATATTAGTTATCCTATCTTTGCATACCTATGTGCATTGTGAAATGTGGTCATCCGTTTGATAAGGATACATGCGAAGTCAACAAGATAACCTTCACACAAAATTTTTAGCACCACTTCAGACCACAGAACGTAAGTGATGTTTCTGGACCACGCATGACCACCGAAACAACTTATACAGCGTTAGTATAAGATTGCGACAAACCGTGCTAGTCGAGTGAGTGGTTTTAGTTGCGGCATTTGTCAAACAAGATGAGTGCACAATGCCATTCAAGGAATAGTTAAATTCCTTAAGGCTGTCCACTAGGAAGTATACTGGCACCAATACACACGTGCTTTTCGGCTGTCTCACAAAGGTTTTCATGTGAGTATAACATGATGAGACCGACTGATGCTTTTCCGGCTAATCTGATTCGTGGTCGGATGGATACCGCGAGTTCGTACATGTCTTTGGAGAGAGAGAAAGAGACTATTGCGAATTCCGGCGCACAGATCGCTCGGTGCCATCGATTTGATTTGAGAATAAGAAACATATGCAGACTATGCATGTAACAGAGTGTAGCAGATCCAGTGACTTCGTGACTAAGCTGTGAAAACCCGTAGCCAAAAACTTGAGATGGCACTTCGTATTTACGGAAGAGACAAATTTGTTGTGCATGGTAAAATAATAAGTATCAAGTAGTTAACATCACTTACTCGAATAATTTAATTTCGAACGTTGATTTTTGACTTACTACTGAGAACCGAGACAAAACCGGGCAAACCTTTATTATAAATGCCATTCATTGGGAGTATGCGACCACCAGCCACCATCCGATTGATAATGCACCGAGGGATGAATGAGATAAACCACCAAGCTATCTGGACTGACTGTTGTCTGTTGAATACAAATCAACATTTTCTAACAGGCCACTCATTCGGTTTTCAATTCTGAAGGCGTCAGAATCATTGGTCAGCCCGGGAACTAAGAAAGTAAGCTGTTGCTGAGCCTGGACAATGAAGAAACACGAATTGCGAGGTGCAAGGATTTCTTCTAACCTTCTCAGTCGCGCAAGTAAAACGGTAATTCACGTTAGAATGAGACGAGGAACAGCAATGAAAAACAAACAGCGTCAACAAACTCAGGAAAATGTTTAGCGGAAGCCGACTGACCAACGCCAGGGCAGGCACACACTGTGAGTCAACAGGTCTGCTGATCGATAAAATCTCACAAAAGGCCAGCAGTGTGGGGTTACGGTTCTGCAGAATCACTTGGAATGGTTTTGTTTCGGGGTCAATTTGCTGACCAAACGTAACCAAGGCCCCATAAATGAAGGTTCTCATGCTTTTATGTACGGGAAAACGTACGCCTTGAATTTCAAGGACAGTCGTACAAACAGAGTGACGGTGTTGCGACGGGTAGCATATTTGGATGACTGAAAAACAAATGCATAGTCACATCGCTCAGTTTACCATGCACAAGTACTATGTAGATCACGTTTTAAATTTTACTGATGAGAAGTATTTTATCGAATTCTTTTGTAGCTGGAAGAAAATACTTCCAAACCTTTCGACTCTGCAAGAAAGAGAAAAGAAAAACGGTCTGGCCTTCCTAGATATCATGATGACTAGATGTCCACTTAGAACGATAAAAAAGCAGTTCACAGTAATGCAACCTGGAGTGGGCGTACATTCAGTTCCCCAGCTTTGTATTGGTGACCAATAAATATCTGCAATGCAGGCCAAGTGCCAAAAGAAGAGGATTTCCTAACGGTGAATCTCAGGGCAAACGGGTATCCTGTTGAATTTATTCACATCCTTAAAAGAGAATGGCCTATAGGGACTCCAGTGGATTCTGTGGAGAAAAACGAGTCATAATTGCCCTACCATTCAAGGGTGATCATCTGTTCAACCGAATCAGCCAAACCTCAAGTGTACATTAAAGCGCACTACACGATACCGAAGAACTGAATCTCAATAGACCTAAACGCCGCTCGTGTAATTTACCAGTTCACGTGCAGCTGCGGTGACATACATAGAAGAAACCGACCAACGAACTAAAGAGCGTGTGTCCAAGCGGTTAGTGGAAAAAACGACTCATCCTTCATCCGAACAAAAGTGAGCACGAGAAACCCGGCCTCGTCAGCCGCGAAACATTTTGTGACATTCGGTCAGCAAATTGACCCCGAAACAAAACCATTCCAAGTGATTCTGCAGAACCGTAACCCCACACTGCTGGCCTTTTGTGAGATTTTATCGATCAGCAGACCTGTTGACTCACAGTGTGTGCCTGCCCTGGCGTTGGTCAGTCGGCTTCCGCTAAACATTTTCCTGAGTTTGTTGACGCTGTTTGTTTTTCATTGCTGTTCCTCGTCTCATTCTAACGTGAATTAACGTTTTACTTGCGCGATTGAGAAGGTTAAAAGAAATGCTTGCATCTCGCAGTCTGTGCTCTTTACCCGTTCTACCAAAACTGATCAGGGGGACTAACTATTTCAGTGAAGAAACAATTGCACAGTGACCTGATGGTTACCCTTATCGAGGTACTGTTGCACGATCAGTCGTTTTAAAATGAAATCAAATGTCTATATTCGAAATGTTCGGAATGGGAAAGCCATTGTGAACTCAAGTATTCGTAATAAGCGTATGCATTCATTGATTAGTGAAGGTAATTTTTTTCAAGACAGACTGTTAATCGAAATCTGTCAACGCTGGTATCGTGTTTTGTTTAACTTATTTGTTGACTGACCTTCAGCTGTTTAGTTTTTTCCGCTTCCCATTTTTCACGACGCAGCTTCTCTGCAGCAGCCATTTTCGCTTCCGTTTTCTTTAATTCCACTTTATGTCTGATCAATTTGGACGAGAAAAGGAAAAAATGAATGGTCAGCAGGACGTAAATTCGACAAGCCAAGTCTGCACACTGTGGTGACATTTTCCTTGGTCAGTTGCAACGGCTGTTTTGCCCCGAACATGTATTTCTATCACCCTTATCGTTCGCATCACCATCCAAGTCATCATAACCGTCATCACTGGAAGTATCACCAGCAGTATCCGAATAATCGTCGCTTTCATCATTAGAATTATCAACATCATTTAAATAAGCATTATTATTTTTAGAATAATCTTAGCTTCCTAGTCATTGTATGAACTTAAAGAGTTAGCCGATTTGTCACAATATTTAAGTTTTACGGCAAAATATGAATACTTTGTCTCAAATCTGTATCATAAGTAGCTAGTGACCCTGAGTTATAAGCCTGGAAATGATTTAAGATAGACCATGTAACAAATTCAAAATATTCTCAAAGGATGATAGTCGTGATGGGTGAGATTTATTTGCGACATTTTGAGATGTGCGGACATCTCATCTCAACCGAAATGTTGATCCCAATTTTGATGGGGAATAAATAAATTGACCTTCATAGGTTTGCCTTTGGTCTTGTAGAATATGCACGCCAGAGGTAAATCGCAATACAACCAGCAGCGTTCTACAACAGTTAGGTCAGACCAGTATTCACTATGTTCAAAACATGAAGGTCAGTTGTACCTGGTGTATAAAAATGATTGTGGTCTTGGTGAACGTTTAGTATCGATTTTGGGACCAAAACGTTTATGGTAGTACATCGATATCCAGCTAAAATGAACCAGCGAACTGCAGCTATGGGCTCAGATGAACGTGATATTGAAATTTATTCACTTTCCGCTGGTTTTTACAAAGAAACTGTGTTCACATCTTAAAAACCTTTTTGTTCATGTACGAATTGTTCATATAGCTTCGGCCAAAATTTTCCAACGGGATTTCTGGATCTTGAGTGTTACACAACCATTCAAAGAAATCAGTCGTATTTTCGACCGTTGATCACTTAGATGGCTGGCTGGAAAGTTTGTTTAGTTCATTTATACAAAATGCATATTTAATAATATTTTTTATTTGGTTTTGATATTTGCTCTAAGTTGTCCAAGGCCTAATATCAGCGCATTAGATTAGCCTGACCTTCGCGATGATGCTTTGATCGAATGATATGTGAGGATTTTTATGAGAGCTACCATTCACTGACATGATAAACTTTATTTCGCTCGTTAGCATTACCTATCCTCGAGCAACTTTAAATTTTCTTCCGATTTTTGTGCTACCGTTTTCAGTTCAGCCAGTAGCGTTTCACACTTGGCATGAAGTGCCTTCTTCTCCTCTACCAATTCGTCAATTAACGTATAGTTCCTATTCAAAGTTGCCTCATAGTCCACTTTCATTGATTCCAATCGCTTTTCTCCTTCCTTTTGTGTGTCTCGAAGTTGTCGGATTGACAATTCACGTTGTTGGTCTATGGTGGTCTGGAGACGTTGTACCAGGCGGTTTTGTTGCTCCAATTGCATTTGCAGTGTGCTGACGTTGACGTCGTTCACAGTGGGTAACTTGAAAAGCAATAGAGGGAATGAGAAAATACAATGAGCATCAAATCAATGAGAGATTGTTCCTACTTAAGTGACTCGTAATTTTTTAATCCTGTTGAGGCTGTACCGAGATCATTTTTTGTTGTGATGGTGACAAATCGATGTGGGCAGCAGATAGGAAAATCGCAAAACTTTTGGATTTGAGCGACATAAATGCATGTGTAAGACGTGCATTAATTCTTCTGGTCGTTTGCATGACAATGAAATGTAATTAGGTGGCACTGATAACACTACTAAGTCGAGCTTCAACGTAGTCCGGCTCTCTCGATTTCATTCTAACACGGATATGGTGCCAAGACATACCTTGCTGATGTTGTTTTTACTGGTTTTAAATTATCCGGGAAATTTAGATCTTACTGTTAACTTATACGATTTGATACCTCAGCAACTTGCCTTGTACAGATGACTAATATTTGATCATTTTCTCGCAAATATTGACTATCTTTACAGGTCTATCCACACTCTGACCGTGGTATTCTTCATCATTTCTAACATAAAGGACTGTTCCTGGTCTTCCTATTGAGTAGACTAAATCGTCACTAGATGAAAGAAGTGCCAACAAGGCGGATAGTCCTTTCTATTGCCTTGCAATTTGAAACAGCGAATCTCGACATTTTGCAGCATCACAGAACAGAAAACCTACTAACTAGAAATTTGTCTTTGCTAGTACGTAATCTGAGTGAGTTCGAGTATTCTTTTTTCAAGTGGCGACTAGCTTTACTGCATTCGTTTTTCTCGTACAAACAGTTCTAATAAGGTTGTTTTTACCAGGGTGGGAATAAAATCCACTTCACTTTTAACTGAGGATGGAAATGAATACTGAATTGATTGATGATCGAGTGTCGACATGAATAATCATGATCCCGTGGTTGATAAGCGATCTCTATTATCAATCTTCATCATGAGAGTTACGTTGATTCTGACTGTTTACGTTGCTGATGTGCGTCAGACGCAGGGGACTTATTCCGATTTGCGCACAAACAGACTCTGGTATTTACATGTGGTTTTCTTTGGTCATCAACTTCATTCCTTTACTAGTTAGTACTGTTTGTACGTCTAAGTTACTGCGGACGTTCTATGCATACGAACTACAAAAACGGGATAGCCATTCACTTTGCACCCGCCTTCCACAAACCTGAATTGTGCATAATGGATCCGAATAGGCATGAGAAGGTACACTACTGAATGATTCGCCCATTTGTTCCCACGGAACGTTCGACTTCGATTGGTGCCCAGGGAGATTTCCACGGCACGATTCCGTATCGGTCCGACATGAGGCAGCGTTGCGTTGTCTTAAAGCTTTCGTCTTCGTTGTCATTGTGGTCATTTCCTTTTGTGTCGTGCTTGTTTGACTCAGCCACTTTCGATCATTCTCTTTAGGCCTCGGTGCTATTCTGGCCAGCGTGGCACGAGTTAACTGAACAGAATTTTCAAGTTCTTTTTCTGCTGCTCGGCGATCCCAGGTCAGTTTATTCATTTGTCTGAAATAAAAACCAAGATCTGTTTATCCTTTTTCCATGAATGTTCTACTGGTATAGTTTTTATACTTATGAGAATCTGGAAATACATGGCTGTTTTTATGCTGGAATGAAACATCGTATATGTTGACAAAACTGTCATAGTTAAATCAGGGGAGAGCTGCCTGCTACTGAACGAGTCCTTGGGTTGCAGATAAGGCTCAGGTCCACCAAATGAGCGGTCGCGGGCGGGAAGCGGCAGTGTCGAGGGCGCGGTGAGGTTACGCCTGGCAAGGGACCTACCTGTATATTCAACAAGAACCCGCTGGTGTCACTGCGAAATGGCCAGTGTTGCTCGTTGACCAAATAAGGCCATCGCCTTTGCCATGTTCCACTGACCCGGAAAGGCTTTCAGGTAAACGCGTATGAATAGATCAGCTGGCCACCAGCTCGTCTCCAGTGATTCTACCGCCTTGCAGAATGCGCTTGGTTGTGCAAACGTTAGAGGTTCATCTACGAATATGGAGGCCTACTTTGGACCGAACGATCAAGTAATACAACAGCCCACAACGCGTATCATGAGCATGTCGGATTTTCATTCGAACGTTTCTCGTTGTTCATTTATTCCGAAAAGGGACCGTCCGCCTTAACCAACTGTCTGTTTCACTAATGCATCATGCTACTCCCCCCGGCCGGATTTGCTAACATTCTTCGGAAACTGTATTTGGCCATGGTAGTGGTACTATCACTGGAGTAAGTTTTACTCCCATTCTCTCGCGTTCTCTCTCAGACGGCATCCTAGTCTCACCAACTGGAGTAATACGACAGCCCACAACGTGTGTCTTGGAGACATCGGTTGAGAAATGACGTGGTGCGTCGTCGCGTTTTGGGCACAGACAGTCGTCTCTCTGACTGAGATAATTGCTCATCGGGTCTAAGTTTTTTCCGGCATTTACCACGAATTCGAAATTCATGTTGTTTTTTTTTATTAACACATGAAAGATCATTAGGCGTAATCGGTGTGATTCCAACAACAGTACTGATTATATTTAGAAGCAATTCCTGAAATTTCTTGTTAAGTATTTAATTACCCAGGAAGAACTTGTGTGCCCAGGTTTGTGGTTAACCACAGTTGAAGGCAACCTGTACCTTTCCGATATCCAACCATCCCGCTCGGTTGACAGTCATCCCTAATATTCGTACCCCTAGCCTACCCACCAAGAGGAGGTAGTTACTTAGGAGCGAAAGTAAGCAAAGTTACTGCTCTGTTTTAGATGCGTTTAACGTCCATATAATACTCGACCAAGAATATGACCAAAGCTGGTCCCCACAACGTTGTCAGCCCATGTATTTTTCGTATTTGGCTCACGAATAGTTCATCGCCACCCTTACGTTGCCTGTTATGGAAACGTGAAGTTCAGTTTTCCCAATCTTCAGAAGACTTTTCCGCTCTTTAATTACTGAAAGTGTTCGTAGTATGGAATATTTACTTAACCGATGAGGGATTACCTAACGTGAGCTGGTTGAATGTACCCTACTTCACTAGGAAGAAAAGTACCATTCTCACCTTGTGTGTTCTTGTAAATTTCTCATCGTCAGAAGGCCCGGTTGCTGAGACATATCCGCGCCGTTCCGCATTTTGCTTATCCCTGAATCAACAGTCGCAGGTCGAAGCAGACCGTTCGAGTGAGCTGCTTTTGTGAGAGTAGCCTCTGATTGCCTCCTTAGTAGACGAGCAGCTGTTTGTGGCAAGTAATATTCCATCTCGTCGGGTTCGGACAACACCCGATGAATCTCGTGGACTGAAATTGATAAAAGTAATTAGTTAACTCGAATGATTCGGCAGAATCTATTATTTCGCCTTACGTGGTATCTGCTTTAGTCCAGACCGACTTCCAGAGGGCCACCACTGCTATCACCCAAAATAGACTATTTCTTGAAGTAAAAGCCGAGCAAAATTAATTAGATTATTTATTCAGTTTCATTTTTTACAGTTACACTTAGACAAACTAATAACAGTTCCATTTGATCTCCACCGGGTTTGAAATCTCGGTCACTTCAAAAATGTAACGTATCAAGTTACTCGTGAGTAGTAAAATCGAAAATGATGAAACACTACTATGCAGCAGCATGCTATGGCGAGACTTGTAATTCAGCGGAGACGTGCACTGATGCGTGTACCTCACTAGGCTACCTGCAACCTAATTTCAGGAAAAAATAAAACATTCGTAACTATGTAGTACTCGGTCGCACCCGCAACAGCTAATTAACGGTCTTTTATTCTCATTCCGCAGTTGTCTTATCTCCATTTTGAACTACCTCGCAAATTTCTTATAATGCTGTTCCCGCCTCAATTGGAATAGAAGTAAACGGATACGTAATGTGCCATCAACAGTTCTCACTTGTTCTTGATGGGAATAGACTGAGTAAAAGTTAGCAGCATAGTTTGGTTCTGCTCTTATAACCAAATAAGGCACACCAGTAAAAGTGTTAGTCCGTCTTTGTAGAAATAACTGAGCAAGAAAAGATTAATTTACTGATATTCTTAAAATCAGCATTCTCATTTTGATTTATTAGGTGGGAATTATGGGGATGACATAAAATCAATGATTCTGGCCATCTTCCGCATTTTGGACCAAGAAAGAAGGAAGAGGCCCTGATCAAATTTTGATATTGGAAACTAAAAATTCTCTCAGTTCAACCCATTCAAGGATAGGTTTTCTAACTGTTACGCATTTCGGTATCCCTGCTTGATAAAAATTTCATACTGCACGTTACACTCACGCATTTCTGACCAGTCTTTTGGCTTGGACTGTATCTCCGGATCTGTCAGAGATGCTGTCGTTAGATTCATTCTGAAAAAATCAGCTGTCACATCCTCATGGTTAGCCTCGTCCACAGATTCCAGACGTCCTAGATCGTGCATTATTTCATCCATTGTAGACCCCCCTGAACTGTTTGATTCACACTGTGCTTCAACATCATTTGCCAAATGAATATCGGCCTCTTCATCGTTGCAAAATGTGCTCTCACTAGGTGCTTCAGTTGATTCGTTCTTCTAAACCAAAATAAAAATTTTAGCATATTTTGTTTGAAAAACAGTGACAAGAAATCAACCCCGAGAAAATAATGTCAAATACAATCCTACTTCAACTGAGAATAAGTAACAGTAGAATTTGGCTGCATATACGATCTTGAAGCATGCAATTCCCGGATGGTGTTTGCTATACTTTTCAAAGTCCCCATAGAATATATTGAGAACATACACCGGTGGTGACAACAATTTTTCGGTGATCCGTATTCATAAAATTATATCAGAACATATTAAGAAATAATTTATGGGATTGGTCTGACCAGATAAAAGTATGAATGGAGAAATTATTGATCGTTTAATCCAAAGCACGAAAATACATAAACATTTTGCGTCGAGTATTGTCTGGTCTAAGGTTTGCATTTAGGTGGAGGGTGAACAAGTAGATCTGAAGCGTAACTACACATTGCTTTTGAGCACACCGTGGACTGTGAAGACAGATTGCTACAGATTCTACCGGAATCAAGACATGACAGTTTGCCAGCCCAAACTGTCGACTATCGACCTTATACAGATCACGAAAGGCATGCATCACATTCACAGTGTCGGTGCTACGTTTGAAAGCACTACACTGTGGATTGACTTAATAGTTTCAATTGTTAACTAAGCAGATTGGTGCTCACAGATGCGCGCAAAATAGCGTGTGGTTGTGCGGTCGTTGCACCCTGTTTCACAGGAATAACTGAACAAATAAGCGCAACGAGGCGGCAAAGTCAGGAGCTTTGGCTCCCGACCGCAGTGACACCACGGAGGGAGGGTTTGAACAGGAGTCGAAGCTTGGATGCGTAAAGTATCTTGCTGATATCGTTTATCAGTCTTCTTCCTGTCATCTCTGAATAACAGAATTATGTATGTTGGCTTTCTCGCTACAGCATTTCTCCTGGAAATTTCTTTTTTTGTCTCCAGTACCTCATCAATTATTCGACTTGTGTTTTGATAAATACCCTTCTGACCGTCCGAAGTTCTGCCTCAAGAGTATCATCTGTGCACATTCTTATCCCTGTTTGTGATATATCAGATTAGTTTCCTCTTCATACTAAGATGTATAAAGCGGTAAAAGTGGACCTACTGTCCACTCCACGTCTTTTTTGAGTGCTGACTGCCAAAATAAACCATTTTCTCGACGAGTTTAGGAATGCTATTTCATTGTCCAACTCCATCTTTGTTATGAAGTTCACATTTCGGTGGGCCGATGAAACCTATCCACTAATTGATCAATTCTGAAGGAAGAGCTGTGCACACAAAAAATATCATGCACAAAACGGTTTTGTAAAATGGAGATCTGCAAAGACGATTCGAATAGACCAGTCTTCGGCTTTGTCATAAAAACATCGGCTAGCAGTGGAACGATTGGAGACTCTATTGCTACATCATTCTTTGGGCGACAAATCTGACTGTTAAATTTAAACTGTACATTGCATGTACAAAAAACAATAGCTGTTTCAGGTCTTCTATCGGAAGATTTGCCACTACTCCGCCGTTCTCGATATAGTCACACAGATATTCGATCTTTTCAATGGTCTGTACGCTGGCAAAAAGAGAGATTACGTCTAAAGAGAATATTCGCCATCCATTCAGGTTTAATTTTTTCACGGGAAATTTTTCCTAGTGTATTGTGATTAAATGGGCTGAGTACAAATAACTGAAAAAAAGGAATTTGTTTGCCAACTTCTTCCTTCTTGGCAGAAATTCTTAAACAATCGAGGCTTTTTTATCGATTCATTACGAACGATTTTTTCTCAGTAATTTAGTAGGTAAAAATAAATAATGTTTGCCAAAACTGTATCGGAAAAGACGCATTTGCATCATCTGTCGCACATCACAACTCGGAAGACATGGCATCCTTCCATCTACTGTTCTTTTATTACTGTAATATCTATTCCCAAACTTTTGCATTAAGTTTTACCTTTCTAACTGAATACATTTTTCTACCAGTGGGAATATTGCGAGGAGCAAAGTGAGCCCACAACTAACTAACGTAATGTGAATCAAAAATACATACACAACAAGGTAAACGGTTGTAAAAATAGAACCGAATTAATAGCGATTCATATATATAGGTGATAAAGGGGTCGCAGCTTTCTGGCCTACTTGGGCTGGCGCTCTCCTGTCTGGAGGCAGTGTCAGGTCAAGTTTACCAATTCTTGAAGCTGAGTCAGGCAACGTAAATATTATACTATTGTAGGAATTCGGTAGCTTGGCAAGCTTGTACGTTACCCTTGCCTCACTTGACATTAGCAAAAGCATCAAACTGCGTGGTGACAAAAACCTATATGTTTAAACAAGATATACACGGAAAGTTATTTCAACGAATTCTCCTCAGTTGTACTGGAGTATGCGCATTGGCAGTTGCATGATCAAACTGATGTTGATTCGGCTTAGTTGGTGAAGAAGGGTAAAATGAGTTTACAGGCAAGTGAAATCATTGGTTCTGGATTAGCCATTGGAGCTTCATATTTCAGGTAACCGAATTACGTGACGGATTACTTGTTAACTGACCAACATTTTGCATCCGTCATGTTCAAGTTACGCAACCGTTATCCGTTGACTAATGAGCTCTGGCTTTCGTTGGCACCGAGCAGCACCGAGCAGTGGGAACAAAGGCGAACAAATTATGGCGGATTGAAAAATATCAAGAAGTTAACCAGGAATTGTGCAGATAAATAACGAACTTGATTTCAGGAACGCCACTGATTTCCGCAAATAGTCCTATCATTTTGTACTTCCCAATATCGTACTGAGAATTCACTCGAGCCCAGCCCGGTAATCTAGCAGGACCTAGTCTGATTAACCCATGTCGCGTAATGACCTCCTCTACCAATCTTCCAACCACTATCCAACTGGACAAAAGTGCACTCCGATAGGATCGGTCTGCAGGCATGTATGACAAAGAATCCGGCGGCCATGATCCATTCAAATCCAGCGCGTACTTTAGCGACGGGGCTCCGTAAACTGTGATTTAACGTTTATTTTCAGCATTCATATTAAAATATTCCCACCATTTTCGAGTAATCCTACAAACACCGTCAGCTGTCGTAAAGCTTCTGCCCGTAACTGCCATTTTGGAATTGTATAACAAAACAGACCCCAATTGGTCGTTGATCGACAACCTGACGTCACATTCAGGCCACAGGTCGCTGATCTTTGTAATGCTCAGTCAGATTCTTGTGAACTTGACGATGATCCACCAGATATACGAGCTCGTAGCGAGAGTTGCCTAACTAATTTATAAACCCTTTATCCCTCTGAGATTTTCTCCCGCAAGGACGAGGTTCGGCCTCGATCCGGTCCAGTCCTGGTGTAGCATGTCACATTTCTCAAATGCAAAGTGCATCCCAAATAAAATAAAGTTGGTAATAAATTTCTCAATGCACAATTAAAATTTAAAATAGATTTTCATCAAAAGCCACAGCATCTTATGGATGTTCTAAACCAGACAGGTTGCGGTCGAAGCAAACATTAATGACACTATTTCCACATGAGATTAGAGCTGGTTCTCTTAATTACCTTCATCAAAATACTCAGAACCAGGGTTGAAAGATGGTGACTCAGGTTAACATCACTTCTCTTGATGACCTCAGTTGAAATTCGACAATGAATACGAACTTGCCTTTGGCTATTCCCACAGCAAAACTGAAAAAACAAAAAGAGTTGCCTTTGCAAACTCTTCATTGAGAGGAAGACACAAGGGAGTGCATAGATGACTGAGCCAGTTGCCAGTTAGTGGTCAGGTTAAATAAGCAAAGTGAGCATGCATTTCGTCTACAGTCTTTCTCATAGTAAAAAGGTGACCAACACAATTACAACTGGATCACTAGCTCAGTTAGGTTCTATTGCATGTGTCTTCCGCGATTACAAGATATCCGTCGAGGGATAGTTCCCTCAGGCAGTTATGAACACAGTGTTTATCAGACTAACACCTTAAAACATTTTACACGAATATGTATCTTATTGTGAACTGGTACACGAGTCAGTTGGCATCCGCTGTTCAGAATCTGTTTTTGTCTTCTCTGTGTGATCCCAGAAGTCTTGTTAAATCCAATGCTCAAACCTTTTCGTCATAATTACGAAGGGGCTGGAATATCCCATCTGATTCCGACGCTTTGTGCTTTTCAAAAATCCATCTGCATGATGGCCACCATTTCTGACGGAGGGCTGGTATCTACCTGTATTTTTTCATGGGGTCATATTTGGAAGTGAGCTAACTGAATATTTCCTTAAGGTTTTATTCATCAGTCCATATTAAACCACTGAGAGTAAGTCAGTGAGCTCGCAGACTTCTCAATAGACTGTGCGTCAAAATCTGATCATGAAAATGAATGCTCTGTGCTGTATTAAAGGTGGTGTGCCGATTCGATTGCAAAAACAGGAATGGCTGCAATGAATATCAGGAATTTCAGTCTAGATGTTCAAGGTTTACTTGGGATATCAAGTAGACAATAGCGAATACAGAACGGCGTCCCACAGTATCTTCTTCCTCTGCCCGAGTAAGGAACAATATTTGACTTGACTGCAAAGCTTCCGCATCACATCTGCCGTCATTTTCCTCAATTTAAGATCTATGCTGATGGCATTGCAAGTTTATTATCAATGATGCCCGACATCTAGTGATTATTGAAACCGAGAACCTGTATTGCAGCCGGCCTACATTGAAATGAGAACTGAAAAACCCGCTAATTCCTTCCTTTGCGGTGTAAACTTCAAAGTGCAACTCGAGAGTTGAGGATTTTTTTTATTAGTTCTGCCGTGGTAGACATCAGTCGTCAAAAAAGCCCTGGATATTTGTTATTTCTGCTTCTAGAGAGCCTTTGCATCATGCTTCGTTCTCCACGCTATAACCGGTGCACTAGATTGCATTCATATTTGAGGGCAACCATGATGCATTTTCCGTACCGTTTCAATAGGCCACCTAATAACTATTGTAGCGATCTCTCTAGTCGCATAATCCATGACGTGTTTAGAAAGCAGATTAAGTTCTGTTCCCCAGATCCTGCAGTCAAATAGATTGCTGCAGAGCTTTTGTGCGGCCCATCAGGAATGCACCGAGATCAACAACTTCATCAGCTGCAGAAAAAACATTATCTTTGCACACGGAATGTTGGCTGAATCCGTCTGTTTGCGTATTCAGCTGTCTTCTGTCGGACTTAGCTATAAAGCGTTCGCCTAAGGTGGTAAGATCTAAAACAAAACCATTGTTCTGACGATAATACATATCACTAGAAATGAATTTTAATTTGGATGTGTGCTGAACTGTTGTCGCTTTGAGGCTCGCCACCAGTAATATGATAGCCACGTATCCTTTTTAATGATTGCAGCCAATCCCTGGTTTTCAGAGGAGGAGTGCTAGGGAGATCTTTCCTATTATTTCATTGGTTTTCATTATTTAGACCTAGTGGAAGTCACTGAGCTTATATTCAGCTACATTCTGCGCACGATTTCCAGAATTTCCATCAGTTCTTAAACTGTGCCGTGATGAACCATATCAAACATTTGCAGGACTGATCTTTGGGTAGAACAAGTTTCTAGATATCTCTTAAATGCAGTCCTGAGTTGATGGATGTTTGGCGACTAAGGTTTTTTACGATTTGGACGATATATGTCCCCTGTTTGCAAGAACATCGCCCGTGCACTGACGACGTCACCTCGACTGGTGGTGAAACGTCTGCGACCTAAGCGTCATGCTCAGCGATTAGAACTCTGTGAAAACCAATAACCTGAGCTGCTACCAATACCATTATTTCAAGCCCAATGAGACAACTAATATTATTTCACTCACGTGATCGACTTTCGTATTACCTATGATGTGCATGATTTTGCGCACTAAGTGGGTAATTCAACCGAATTTCGTGCTCTTCGAAGTTCCATATTCCTTCAAAGCGAAGACAATGATTTGCATCATGTGAATTGGGAACGCGGCATTTCGAATTATGATAATGAAGGTCATGTTGCATTCGTAATGTTATTAAATAAATCACTTGTAGTTCCACATTTTGATGCTAATGATTTCGTTGCTATGAGCCTGAGCAAACGGCTTACATTTGGGCCCACATTTCGCCATCACTCAGAGTAACAGTGCGTTTGAAAGCGTTTGATTCAGCCCACTAAATTTAGTCATGATTCATATATTTACTAATGGCGCTCATGAGTTTCTACCTCTTTCAATGAATTCCCGCGATTTTTCAGAATTTTAAATTAATGTACATGATTTTTCAGATTCGCTGTGCTGTATGAATGATTCTGCTAACTGGGTTTCATTGTCTAATGTTCCACTAGAAAATATAAGTTTTGGCTTATTTCTCTAGGGTTCCGTACTCAGATGTGAAATTGAACTTAAATACCTTAAAATAATTTAACCAGGTGGTATGACTGTTTATGCAGCCAGTTCTACGAGACAGAAAGTGATTGAACTACAGTCGGGATGGTTAATACAAAACATGGAAAAAGATATCAGAATCCCATCTGTTAAAATGGTCCAGTTAAATCACTAGGTTAGGATCCACGTGATCTCGCTACACACTGGATGGAGATAGTAGGTTATCTGATCACATGATGCAATCAACGATCTCATGAAGTCTCTCCTCTTCTTTGGTCTTCTTATAACCCTAAAGTTGTTCTTTCAGGATCTAAGGTTCATTTCGCTTCTGAGAGGACAGTTTTGTGAGATTGAAACCCAAAATAGACCAGATCATTGGGCGGTTAACGGTTATGAAGAGTGAGCTAAATTGAACAGACTAGAGTGGAGCTGGTTGACTGAATCTAAATTTCTTACTAATTTGGTTGACAAAATGTAATTAAATGTTCAAGTTCACGCGTAAGCGTCAGTAGAACTATGGCCAAGCACTAACCCATTTCGGTGAGCTGGAAAACAACATTTATTATAAAGATGAGCTGGCATAACCTGATTAGTGGATCACGTCTGTCAATGGATGTGGTTGTGTTTGGCTCTACTTACGTCTGCAACTGACTTGCCAAAAAATCTAGACAGAAAGGTTTGCCAGCACGCGAATCATTAAAACTGTTTTACTAATAAGTTTATTTTCTTAAATAGAACTTACCATTAGTTCTTTCTTGGACGATGTAGATCTGCTAAGTGCGTCAGACTGTCGAATGTGTCGTGGTGTAATCATTGGCGATGCCGGTTTGCGAAGTATCACTTGTGGTGTATTTGATGATTGCTTCTCCTTAACCGATTGTACATTTTTCGCCGGATTGTTCACCACGCCTGTATCTGGATGCGACTGCCTGGCTCGTAATACCTGTGATAAACAATATAAGCATAAATATTCTTTATAAGCTATGCACAATTTACAATGCTTGCACAAACAGTTGTGTTGTTCTCGGTTGCCGTGGATTTGGGTGTGTCGTTTATCATTTGCAGCAAGCAAGACAACAAGTTTTTGACAACAGATACGATTTTTTGTCTTAGAATTTGCGTAATCATTCCAACTGTTTGCAAGATGTTCAGTTTTTCCCAGCTTGACCATTATTAACGGATTCTGTGAATAGTTTAGTCATGGCCCTAAAGGGGTTAGAGAATCTAGAGACCAAAATCCCTCGGAAATAGCGAAGTGACCTGTTGCTGACGAAAACCTTCGTACGAATAAGTAACATACTATGAGCATGCTGCTACTGGACACTACTGATGAGTTAATAAAGTCACAGATACAGCCTGCCTAACGTATAGCGATCAGAATCAAATCACTGAAGTAATTAAACTAAACGGACTTCTCATGCCCGCCTATTTTATTACAGTTCGATTATCCAAAGATTCAGGAGACCATAAGAAATTTGAAGACATAAAATACGCAGAGTAAAAAATGATGGAAAGGATGGTTCTCACCAGTTGGGTTTTTCATGATCACCAGTTTATTTCAGTTATTTTTGTCTTTTCCTGTGCTCTTTTGCTGGGTCGTGACTGGTTGGATCAAGTTCAAAGGTGTCTTCTTGTCCTGTTAGACTATGAGTCGGAATAATTCAAAGGTAATATGTATTCACTACTTTCAGTTCTAAATATCACCTATTTTTCAGTTGCATCGCGTCCAAAACTAAGCAGACATAAGTATCTACTGCTACTAATGCTACTGCTACTACTACTAATACTACTACTACTACTACTACTGCTACTACTACTAATACTACTACTACTACTACTACTAGTAGTAGTAGTAGCAGCAGCAGCAGGGGTAGGAAGAGGGGGACAAACAAATACGTCCATAATGGTCCTAATGAATGCGCTTGTCGGAGGAGTTTAGTCCTGTTAGAAATCGCTTGATCTGATACAGGGTTACTAATGGTAATGTATATTGCTACGCCGTAATTAGCCCGGGACGTTCGCTCTGACACGTACAGACGACCTGTTAACTGATGGTCTGTCTCTCGACATACACGTGGGTTTCTTGATGATCAAGCATGAAATCATCCGACTGGTCGATTCGGCTGTTCAGAGAGTACAAAACAGAGTGGTTTTAGTGATCCTAAGCTTACTGAGGTTGACGACAGAGCAGAACACTCGCCCGAGCTTGCTTGAAAATCCCCAATGAGCACATTGAGAAAACACAGGTTGGGGAACAAGTTCCTTTTCAGGGATTCGTACTTATGAGATTACACCGCAATATTTTTGGAAGGTTTTTTCTCAGGAGGGATTGGATTGGTCGGATAAAAATATGGGTGGGGAAGGGATTTGTGGTGACACATGCATAACCTGAATACACAACCCTGGACCAAAAATCAATTAACACAACACATTCTTGTGTATTCACGTAATACCACAAATCCCTTCCCCATTTATAATTTTATTTGGCTAAATCTGTCCCTCCTGAGAAAAATTTTTCCAAATATATTGTGATGTAATGGCATGAATATGAATCACTGAAAACGAGCCTGTTCACCAACTTGTGTTTTTTCCATGTGCTTTTTTGCAGCGTAGTAACTGCTTCCGTACCCGTCTACCATTGCCTGGTCACCAGTCGAAAAATCAGCTTTGTGTCAAAGATGCCCAGCTGCTGAGTGAACTTGTTTCTTTGCCCGTTGCTTTACCAATGAGAACCCATGACAAAACTTAAAATGTTCACGAAAAAATCAGCTTGAAATTGGAAATTATTGCACCAGTCTTCGTATTTAATATTTTCAGCTCAAGTGCTTCACGCATGAGGTATAAGTTCGTTTAATTATTCCAACTGCCATTAACAAATAAAAAAGAACTATATGGAAATAAAACCAAGTTAAACCAAATGTATAACTGTTCTGAACCATTAATTTATGTATCTCAAATGCTTTGTTTGATTAGTTCTGGTGGTCGCAGCGCAATTTTCCCTTGTTTTGCTGATAATTATTCACTTACAAGTGCAGTTAGATATTTGATTATTTCGTACACTTTAATTCAAAGCTATTAATCACAACAATAATGAGCAGCCTTAGTTTGCCCATCCCTACCATGATTTTTTTACGATGTTCCTCCAACACACGCTTCTCATTCATTTGCTTTTGTCTGGCCTGTACAGCACGCAGTGGCATTCCTTGAGACCGGACTGTATCGTCCAAGCGCCGCTTTTGCTCGGCCATCATACGGCGCAAGGCTGCCTGGGCGGCTAGCTTTCTCCGTCTATGACGACGCCAAAATCCCTGAATTAACTTTGCTGCTTGGTCCCGTACCAAATATTCTTGTCTGCTGTCAACCTGGCGGTCTGAGAAAAAATGGAGAATAGTTAGGTGAAGTAATGAATGAAAAGTTCCACCAAAGCCTGCAGAAATCATGTTCGCCACATGGCAGATTTCTCCAACCTAAATTTTCCGACTCATGCTTGTGTTAGCTGAGGCATGAAAACAGGAGTAATCAGGAATATTTTACGAAGAATAGAAACCGGAATGTGTTTGGTGGCTAATATTTGATTTTTGAAGGCATACTGTGTGGTTCCCAGCAAATCATCTAGAGCAACCCAAATTTACTTTCTAATAAAGTTTTCTAGTGAAATAAAGTAACGCATGCATAGCACATTCTTATTACGGAATTGGTAACCCAATGGTTTCTCCATCGGTTACGTCCGAAATCCTAGGTAGGCAGCTTTGATATATATATATATATTAATACATTTTGACCACTTCAAAAGGCGATGCACAATGAAAAATGACTTGTGGGATATTCGGTGAGTTAGAGATCGTTTTATAGTCCGGTGCATTCAGGTTGCGCAGTCATGTTTGTGTGCATTCTCAGAAAGGATAGTTGTCAAAAATGCTTAACTCTTTTCGTTGGCCATTACCTGAACTGGAGGTCACAGTTTGTTGTTTACTGATTAGAAACAGAGGATATAAAACTCTGTAAGCCTTGTTTTTGTCGGTTTTTCTAAAACTTTTGGGAATTCACAATTAGTTATCCAATTTCGACCTGAACCAATGGTGGTTGTTCTTTTCCACCGTAGCCACCGGGATTGAGTTCAAAAGGTTGATCATTCTAAGGGAGAGACGGTAGATCAGCGTTTATCCGACTGATGGCAAATTTTTCAAGGTATCTGCTTGACCCCTAGTCCTAGGAGTCACCTCCAGTTCAATTCCCCCTTCGAATATGTTAATTGTATCAAGCCGTCACCCCCTGGAAATAATCTGATCAGTCTTAATAGCTGTTAGCAGATGAAACCTGCAGCAACATAGCCAGCAGAATGGTAGTTATTTGCACTTTTTCCAGGCTGGTGAATTCCGGAGCCGTACATCACAAGATGCAGTCCCTCCAAACAAAAACCGTGAGACCATGTACGTCATATGCAGGAGGCTGAAGGCATCATATGACAATCGAGTAAGCAAGCGACAGTAAATATTTTATCAAAGTATACATCTTATTTATGTATATTACATCAGCTTGTAAACAACAATGGGGCTAAGGCAACAACATGCAAGCAGAACTTTACTGAAATTGGGTAAATAATTGGAAACATTAAACAATGTCAAACCATTTTCGGCTCCCATGGTGTACATTTTGTAAACCGTTTTCTTTTGGTATTCGTTTTTAATGGGAGCGGATTCTGCAAACAAGCCACACAGCGTTTGCGCAACTGATTTCGGTTCTGAACCACGTCTCTCAACGTTTCCAACCAACAACACTCCTCACTTCTTGGGCCCCAACCAAGAAAGCCGGGACCACAAACCGAGGCCTAAACCGAAGTTAATTTCTTCATGCCTCTACGCCAATTCGCAGCCTGACCGTCACCTCGATTCTTCCAGCCTTGTCCAGTAAGTGCGAAAAGGTCACGAAAAGGTAGACGATGTGCAGGCATACGCAGTACGTGTCTAAATGACCGAAGGAGATGTAGAGCAATTATTTCAGTCAGAGAGACGACTGTCCATACCCAACAGACGACGTCGCAACTCGTAATTTCTCACCCACTAGACCCACCAGACAGCAGCAGTGCTTCGGAGTCACGGATGGTCAGACGCAAAAGTTGCCGATCATGCTCACCTTGGAAAAGCCATGTCTCATAACCGTGTAGTAGAGCCCTACGAACTGTGGCTTTGTACACCCTTCCCATGAGGGAAAGCCGGATGTTACAGCGGTGCCACAAGTGCCGTATTTTCGCAGAAACTGGTCTGGCTTTCGAATTTCGTGATTCTACCTTCTTCCCAACACCTCCACCATGTGTGACCATTCTCCCGAGAAACATGAAACTAGTGGCTACTTCGAATTGCTCATCACAAAGGGTAAATGCAGACACGGGCTCTTGTGCACTGTCGTGCAGCAAGGCAATATCGTCGGCATACTCTAAGTCAACCACTCTATTCTCTGGGAAGAGTTAGATGCCGCCGTCTAAAAGACCAGATGAAGCGTTCTTTAGATCATCCTCTATGACAAAGTAGAAAAGAAATGGTTATACAGAGCAACCCTGTTGTACTACATTGGAGATTATGAAGAGTGGCGAAAACTGCCTATGAGCCCTAACCAGACCTGAAGTATGACCGTACAATTCTTTGAGGACCGACACAGCTTTCAGGTGCACCATTCCTCTACAAACAGTCCCATAGTGCAGACCTATGAACAGATTCCAATGATTCGTGAATGTCCGGTAACACGATTATTAGGTTAGTACCTCTATGATTGGGGAAATCACTGTGAGCCCTTCCTAAAGATGCTGACAACAATCCACGTCCTCCGCGAGAAGGCCACTTTCTCGGAGCACCAGATCTTCGATAAAAAGCTCTGACCAGTTCCATTCATCCATCTTTAACCAAAGCTGGGTGAGGGCCATCGCTGCCCGGCACTTTATGACGTCCTGAAGCCCGGATTTCCTTGAGGATCTTTGCCTCCGTTGGTGGATCCGTTGTACAAGATCGCCAGACGCTTTTAGCACTATCTGCGAGAGGCGATAATCTGGAAGACCAGCTAAATTTTGGTTGAAATTGCTCAGCTTAAGATACAAGACGGCGCTCAATGAGAGCCACACCAAAGCCAGCAACATCAGAAACCGCAGCCTCAGGGTCCCCAGAAAGAAGCAGATAAAACTTCAGGAAAGAAATAGATGGGGATGTCAGTCGGATAACGGAGCTGGACTCTTGAACGCTTGTGTCTTGGATACAACATACATCGACGACTATGGTCTCCAGTGCACGGGCTAAACATATCTGTGGACCTAAATGCATCAATGTGGCTAGGTAAAATGACAATCGAGGATGAAGAAATGCATTCGCTGACGGAAACGAGTTCGGTGAGATTTGGGTGGTGTCAGGGAGAGAACGCGAGAGAATAGGAACAAGAATTAGTCCCCTGACACTAGTGCTACCATGGCCGAATACTGATTCCGAATAATGTTAGGAAATCGAGTGAGAGGAGGAACACTACGATTCAGTAGTGGAACAGACAGTTGGTTACGGCGGACGGTCGCTTTTCTGAATAAATGAACAACGAGAAACGTTCACATGAAGATCCGACATGCTTAAGATACGCGTTGTGGGCTGTTGTATAGCTCGATCATCCAGTGCAAAGTAGGCCCTCTTATTCGTAGGTAGACCTCTAATATTTGCACAACCAAGTGCGTTCTGCAAGGCGGTAGAATCATTGGGGACTAGCCGGTGGCCAGTTCGTCGATTCATACGCGTCTACTTGAAAGCCTTTACGGGTCAGTGGAACATGACAAGGGCAGTGGTCTTGTCACTAAGCCTAAAGTGCTTTTACGTTGGAGAAACCGTTACTCATATTTTACATTTGCATTTGGTTAGTCATTTCTTGAGGCCTCGGAGGGATCGACTGTCACCAGTCCTCTAGGGGCCGTCTGCATAAGCGCGCATTTTTTAGGATCTGCTAGCAAATGAGATGGTTCGGCCAACAAATAAGCACTGAGGACTTTTTAAAGTTTCCCACTGCTTTCGGGTTCTTCGACCACTTTCCGGATATCAGGCCAGTTCTAGAGATTAAACACAGAGCCCCCAGCATCTGATGAACACCAGAATGAACAGTGACCTCAGGACCATATTTTATGGCTGTCGCTGTTGCCCCTCGCACAATCCTCTGTACTGGTCTGTGATCCTCAGAATAAATGACATGGCTGTACTAAAATCTTCCGTCGGATCATAATGCATTGCTGGAACTTCGTAGGATTTCAGCCTCAGGAACTTTCGCTTGAGGGAGATTTCTATCGAGTGTCTTAATGAAGTCAACATAATTAAGTCAGCCTCTTTTGATTTGGGCTGCTAATCTGGCGCCAAAAGAGGGTTAGACGGATAAGAACTTCACTTTTGGAAATCATTTTTTAGGTGGCTGAGAAGCTTATGATCCTGCAGATGGTCGCTTAAATGCATCGATGCCTATCGTCCCATGAGTTTACTGAGAAGTAGCTTCTGGCTCTCAATTTTTTATCACCCCCAAACAAAGTTGACACCATGGCTTTTTTCCTCTCAGCTTTCCAGGTTCTAAAATATGTAACAAAGATTTTACAGGGCTTTCGCGTTCTGCTGCACCAAGACTTTTAGTGCATGCTGCTGAATCCCGTTCGGTCCCGATGTTGTTAGTGGGAACGTAGAATGAAGTGCATCTGTACCTTCATGTTCGGCAAATCAACGTTTTACAGTTGTTGATATACCAGACTCCTTAGGTGGAAGTGTAGAAAAAATCCGTTAACATACACGGGAGCCTAGTGTAATTAATTGGGTGGAGCCTTTTGAGATTCATTAGTTATATGAAATTCCTGAGAATGCTTGGTCTTTTCAAATTTATGCATACAGGAGGCTAATTTAGAATTATCAGATATTATTTACTTAAGCTCTGCTGTTGCTAAGTTTGCGAGCTGCGCACAGTTCCCTAGTTTTTATGTGCTTTTTCTACCCTTTGCCGATCAAATGATGGCAGTTCCATGTCCGATTTTTGTGGCGCTAGCATCTTGATCAAACCGTGGAGGACCACACTGATTGCTGCATTGCCTGTACGGAAGGGCATTTTAATTTACCGGGCAAGCAGTGTGTCTTCTAGACGGTCTAAGATTGATCGACGTCGTTATCACTGCTCACCACTGATGAGATGTCAGCAAGTACCGATCGCATATGGTCGGAAAAGGTGCGCCAGATGTCCCGCTCATCACCCTAATCCCAATCAAACTATTGCGCCATGCCCCAAATTTATTGCCAGAATAGCATGATAGCTGGTGCCCAATGACTCTCATCAAGAATACCAGACCTAAGATGAACGGCTGTTACGTCAACTTGCGGCTGGGTCACTGCAAGTACTGGTACAGGGTGATCTCACATTCCGCCTCCAGAAGGGAATGGAATGATCTCTCTAAGCGGACGCCAAATTGTTAGTCAGCCAGTGATCAGATAGAGCACTGAAGTCCTCCAGTACCAAAGAATTTTTTTTCTTGATGCTTTATGTGTACTGACTGTATTCCGTAGCTGTTTAGCTGAGATACGCAAAATCGTACTAGAGCGAAACAGCAAAGTAAGAACTATTATCTTCGTTTGAGGTTTACGGAGGTCTAATAAGTGCTTGACAGCTTGGACGTCATTTACTCCTTGTTCTTTTCAAGTTAAGTGCATGGGTTATTTATTCATTCGCTTCAGTTGGTTTTGCAAATAATAATCATCCACTAACATTTTCTAGTTTTGATTACTGGCCTACAGTAACATCTACTCAAAACAAAGAAAAACAAAACGAGGAATATTGCAAATCGACTACAACATATTAAGTTAAGAAACCATAAAAAGGAGGAGAAATTTCAAATGCAGAAGCTACTGACTGCAACACTGAACTGTATTACCTATTGTCCCCAACCACCATTTGGGTAGATATCGTGAATCCAGACCCAGTAGTCTAGCTCTACTTAAAAGGGCTAGTCCACTTGTTCAGTTTTTCACATTTTTTTCCATTCCATCGAATGGCCTACTCGGCTTACCCTTCAACCGTTACCTGTCTCCAAGAGCAGCCTACGAGGTGGTCACTCTGCAGGTATGTGCACAACATGTCCCAGCCACCTTAAACTGTTATGATTTAGCACCTGTTTTAAGGACTGAACTCTTGAACCCAGTATCTTAAGCCTAACTTCTGAATCACTAACAAAATTCTGCCACCATATTCAACCAACCTTCTTGGTTTGCATACCCGAGATTTGATCAATAACCGATTATCACGCCGATACCATAGACACCTCAAATGGGTTAATTCCAATCGAGCCTTCTGTATGAACAAAGAAACTTTATCCGATGCACAACCATCAGGTGAGGTATATCTACATATGTATTAAATTTATTTACTTCACCCAGGTCTCATTCGATGAGAAAAAGGTTCGGGTTAAAACCAATCTAATCCTGCAACAGTATTTTACACTTCGAAGGTCCAAAATGCATCGCAAACACACATACACTATGGTTCTGACGACAAGGGCATTCCGTTTTCAAGCAACTTGATATCATAAAAATAAGATCCAGAAGTAAGTCATTATTATTCTTGCACAGTAGATCAAAACTTTTTGACAGGCATTTTGATCTGCTTGTGTTTCCGTCATTCATTTGTTGTTACGATTGGTTGTCTCAAACCATTTTATGATAGAAAACGGTAGCCGTTTAACCTTGCAGTAAGTTTCCTCGAAAGCTGAATTTATTCTAATCCAGACAATCCACTTAGTTCTTCGTTGTCAATCGAAGCGTACTTTAGTGTGACGGTCCAATAAGTATTAGGTAATCGACAAAAGTCGTGTTATCCGTTCGGCAACGCATTTGGTTCTGATTCTTAGAAATATAGCTACCTAAAGCAAGCTGAATGAGTGAAACCCGCAGTCTCGCGGGTTTTCATCCAGGGACGCAACAGCCCTCTCTGGTAATTCCTCTGATCAAATCTCACTTTTGGAGCATTTAATTTTTGATTTATTTCGTCGTTCTGTGTGAAATTAAGCTTCATTCAAAAGACAACCCATAAGCAAATAAGATACCAGCTTCTGGCATTATTGAGAACACTCCTGTGGTACATCACATGCTTTCAAAAACACTTAAGTTCCGTTTATGAAATGATTATGCACATTACCAGGTGCCTGAAGGAATGTGCAATATGCTGTAATGTGACAATACTGAAGTCGTAGTCCCCTTGCACTCTGACTTCGCCAACCTGGGTCACAATAGCGAGCCAAATTACAGCTCAAACGTTCTTTCGCCCACCGATTCGGACATGAAAAAAAGAAGTGGATCAATTAGCTTTGATTTTTTATTAGGCAGACCATAGTTACGAGTTTTGTTTTGCGAAATCGGCCCAACGGAATGCGAACAATCCAAAGGTAACCTGGCTTTGAAGCTGTTACTAGTTTTACCAGATGATCATTAGGTGATATGAGAGGTTGCACCAGTCGGTGGCTTCTTCCATTCGAAATCTTTCTTCTTCTTGAGTTATTTAAATTAGTATTTTGCAGTCGATCTTTTACTATTCCACCTTTGTTTTTCTGTTTTGAATTAATGGTGTTGTAAGACTGTTGTAAAACCTAAACTGGACTGAATAAATGAATTGAGTATACGGCTGAATACATTGGTGGGGATGTTTTGAAACCGTTTATCAGCTTGGGACTCAACACGGATAATCAAAAGCACTTAAGTACAGTCCAAAGATAGCCTGCTTTCGTCATTTTCCAACAAACCTGTGCGATCTGACGTAGGCATCTGTGGCTATTAGAAAGTTGATAAGTGGAGCAGCGATCATTACTGGGAGAAGTGGAACCCGTGACCTTGACATTCACCTGTCACCGTGTTAACCCTTTGGCCATTACCGGTGGCTTCTTTTTTAACCGCTTCAATACGCATTCACCGTGTCCATCTTGGGCTTGAGCACCATGGACACCGGACCATCATGACTGGGTACGGTTTCTATGTTCTTTATTTCACACTAACTATAGACCGAGCCTAGCAATTTCCCAATCATAACAATCCTCGAAAGACAGTGTGCACCTATATAGTTTACTTGTAGATTTACGCAACATATGCACGATTACTTTCAATCAGCTTGTTTTAAGCACTAAACTCTTCGTCGTTTTGCGATTCTAGTAAATTCACTGTTTCTAAATTTATATCACACACTGACGTTTCCAAGCTTCTAAGTTTTACCAAGAACCAATTTGACTACCAAATTGCGCATTTGTTAAGTTGGAGTGGATTTTTTGGATTCAGTTTTACTCATAGGCAACTAGTCACTATGACCGTGGGGGTTGTTTGGAAACCGTAAATCCATTTCGGTTTCTAAACTGTTTTCGATTTAAGAGCTTTTATCAAGACTTGATAATACTCTCCATTTCTCAACCAATTTCGCTTTGTTTTTCCGAACTAACTTGTCTCTGGATCTTCTTTAGTTCTTTCGGATATCAGACTGTTCGAGTCGGGTCGTGTTTGGCATGGCGGTGGCTCATCATTCCTGTCGCATACTTCTTCCGTCTCCGGTTTCTCTTCGGCCAGTGTACGCTGACTTGAATTGTCACTAATTTGGTCGGGAGCATCTTTGTCCGCGTCATGCATCGCATCTAAACTGTCTAAAAGAATACAAAGTTCGGGATCGGGTTCGCTTCTTCTACGCCGATTTTCTCGTCTTTGTGAATCCGTAAACGTGCTTGCCACCTGAAATTCAAAAGAAAAACATTTCTGAAAAGTCTGCAGATCATTTTGTATGAATGTGTAAAAAAATATGCCGAAAACTTGATAGGATCTATTACCGCCTAAGTATAACTTTACACCTTAGTACAAGTTAGTAGTATGAGATTGAATGTTTTCATAAAATAATTCACCGTGTGATATCATCGCTCAACTCACCGTAAAGAAACCATGGAAGCACTGTACAGCTGTTTCATCCTTGTTAGGAATCATCAGCAGTGCATATCCACCGCGCCCGAACTGGGACGCGAACCCGGGACGAACGATTCTGAATCGAACGCCTTAGCCATTACGCTACCGGGCAGGCTCTGAACGGTTTGTTGAACTTCACCACATGATGTTGCACCTATCCGTCACTGATTTGCACGGTTACTGTCCGTTAGCTCAAAGCGATCGACCCCTACTGATCGATGACTTCTCTGCAGGTAGCCTAAGTACGACGAAGGCTTTGGATATGACCTACAGAGCTTGATTACTTGGCTAAGGCGTTCGACTCAGAATCGTTCGTCCCGGGTTCGCGTCCCAGTTCGGGCGCGGTGGATATGCACTGCTGATGATTCCTAACAAGGATGAAACAGCTGTACAGTGCTTTCATGGTTTACACCTTACTTTGTGATGATTTATACGGACACCAACAGAAGACAGAATTAACCGCAGCCAATACCTACCTGGGTTTCCTGTGTCTAATTAAGTGAAGTCGAATGCAGACAACATTGCTCGCCCAAATTCAATTAACTGACCATGAGAAAAGGGAAAATCTGTCAGGATGCGCAAATAACATGTACTGAGAGAAAGCGGTTGTTTCATCCGTTATTTCAACCATGATTGCTCTCTAGTAAACAATCCAAGGATACTTCTTACATAAATGTTGAATTTCAGGTTAACTGATATTTAACGCTAATTATTAATAATAATAGGTGTTTCAGTCCTCAAAAAGGGAAACACCTTCTCAGCATTAATATGGCCGTCGAACTCAAGGCCAGTTGGGTGCGCCTGTTTTAAAATGCCATGTTATTTTTGTGACAACCGAAAACTGTTTTTGCTCGATTCTACACTTTCGATTACAGGAGTCAAATTGTATGCATTTGCAAACTACCGTATTTTGCAAAAAAATCTTTGCCTAATGCTTCTGAGCATATAAGAATACCATTTTGACGGTGTTTTAAGAGTATTTCAACCACGCCAAATTTTGGATGACAAAAGATCACAAATTTAAAACACGAAGACAGTTTCGTTTCTATGGCCACCAAAATGTTTTGTTAGAATTAATTTCCCTGAACCGAGCTGGAGGATATACTTAGTAAGTGCAACTCCTTTTTGGTGAAGTAAAAAGTAGGCACAACATGTGAGGTGATTAGAAATATGTACGGAGCAAGCCGTGAAAAATGAGCTTGAGTTGATGCAGCTATCAAATTAAAATTTGCAAGGGTCCCAGTATGGAAGGCCATTCGTTCCACTGATGAATATCTAGTGGTCCAAAGCTCCAAAAGGATCGACACGGCATAATTTTCGTGTGTATTTGTTGTTCAACTTTAGCGAATTTCATCAAAGTCTCCATTCAAACAAAACACAAAACTGTCCCTGATGCGAGATTGTCAAAGTACATCAAAGATGGCGGTACATGCAAATGTTGGTTCAGTACCAAATGCATTCCAGGGTGCAGAGTAAGTCTTCAACCCGCCAGTCAGGTTTGGGGGGATGTGTTCAAACGAAATAACATAACTACGACAGTTTCCTCAATTGACGATCACATTAATAAATAGATACAAGCCTCCATGCCATTGGAGCGGAACAGAAAGCAATTTAACTGGGAAGAAACCTGTGATAATCGTGCGGAAAATTACTGCCGGTCTTCACTGTAAAACTGTACTGGAGAGTTGATTGTCGTGTCAAACAATGCAGTATGTCAAGTGTCACTTGAAATTTAGTAGCGCACGCTGAGTGTCTATTTACCAATACATTCTCTAGGCACTAGCGGATTTCAAAGCGAACTTACTACGACTCAATTCTTAGGCCTGGCATGGCTTTCAGAAACACATTTTTTAACCTAACTAATCGTTTAACAAAAGTGAATCTTGAATAAATCGGAGCCTTTAATTTAATTGCACGACAGAAAACCCCATTGATAAATTTTACTTCTCCGCAAGGGTGATTCGATGCCTGTTAGGCAGAGCGAAGTGATTGAGTCGGAGAGAGCGTGTGCACCACGGACGACGGTATAGTTCATCCGGCACGCACTAGGTAATATGTTGGCTTGTCAACCAACACAGCCCGTTCATAACTCATGAGACAACGTTTGATTAGCTCGTGCTCGATTTTGCTAGCGCCATATGGCTAACGTTTTGAGGCAATAGCTTGCATTTCTTGACTGGTCTCAAAGAAAACTATGAGTAACCCACAAAGTCAATCGAAATATCCACACATAGTTATCATTATTGTTCACTTTCAACTATTGGCTATGATGTAATTCTTTCATGCATGTCAACTTACGAACAGAACAGTTTAATCAAATGCTCTCGTCGGATGACAAAACTGATCCAGTTGCTAAATCATTGAAAAGGTTTGAAAAAATATGCTAAGGGAATCCTTCTTTTGATCTTTTTACTTCTACAAGACGCAGAATCTTGCCGGACGGGTTATGCGACCATCACGACATTGGATTCCATTCTGAACTATTTAACCCACTCAACTCCAGCCAACAACACATCGAGTTTAAGAGTGGCCCCGATATACGGCTCAAAACATCGTTTTTGGTAAACAAGAGGAGATCACTATTGTTGTTCGAGCACTAATGTCTTCCTTATATTACTGGAATATGGTAAACGTATTTTGTAAATAGGTCATAGGTTTAGTCGTTCGTATATAATTCGTTTCCATTCTAATCAGGTACTTGTAAGGTCAGCCCGAGAACACTTAAAGTACGTCTTCAACAATGCGTTTGTTACATAGGTCTCTGTTTGAAAAATATTACCAAAATAAAAATTTAAAATGTACCACTTTGGGCCTGTTTAGCACCCCTTTAACTGATGGTGTGCTGCTTTATCAGGAATAGGAACACATCGTGCTATCGGGGATTTAACGGAAAGTTGTGGGAAAATATGCTCAGCCAATTTTCCTGAATTCTTAAAAAAACCGTTAAGACATGACATGGATAGAAATTCGTCACTTCACAAACCTCGTTTACTTCAAGGCACCTTAATAACTCATCATTTTCCGAGAGTTTATGGGTGGTTGTCATAGGTGTTAAGTCACCGGATTTAAATTAGTAACTATTTGCCCCTAAGTGGTGTCCGTGGAGGGACGGTTATCAGGTTCGTTGCCCTCTGTGGGCACTTAGTACTAATTCCAATACAACTATACTAAATGAAATATGTTTCACTACCAATATAAACGAGATTTTAATTTCTTTGGTTTATCACATGGAGTTGCCACTGCTGTTATGATGTGAAAATTATGTGACTATAAGTACAGGCTGTTGACGAGTGGTTCAGTGGTCACAACTAGTTGAGTTCAGTTTTACGTTGCACCTATCATTTTTTGTCTACTGCCTAACTGCACTGTGCACTTGAAAAAGAGATAAACAAAAAAGAGTAAAAGATCATCCCCAAAATAGTAGGTTAAAGAACTAGACAAAAGAATAAATGTTTCGACTATAAGTAGGGGGCTGCAATCATTACATATTACTTACCTAATTCCATTTGTAGTGGAAACGATGACAGGAATAAAAAGAAGACATCAGAAATGAATCTCTCTTCATATCTTGATTATGCGAAATGCTTTACATTGTGAACGCATTTTTTCTTATTTGATACATGAAACTTAGAGTACCGTCGACGACAGTGGATTTCCTCGCGGTCAAGCAATAAAAAAGTCGCAAGTATATAAACTTACAGATATCATATCGATTTTCTCCCAGTTTGTTGGCCCATTGTCCACGTATGTAGTCAACCATTCCGATACGTTTTGCTTACTTCGAGCAATATCGGTTGATGAGGGTTGATCATCACCAGCCGGTCCCGTGACTCGTTGCAGCACTGGGCAGTCCTCGTCGGAGTCAGTCAGACTCAGATGTACGTCGGATTCAGTTCGGTAACGTTCATTGGTTTTACCTCCAGAGGGCGATTTTCGTGATCTCTGACGATAATCTGTCCTTTCGTTCCAGTGTCTTGTGTCCTGTGACGAAGTTTTCTGAGCGCAGAGAGAGAACAAACCCAGCCCATCCATTGCAAACTAGTTACCGGCTGCTTTTGATTAGCTTTCTTATAGTTCAATGAACTTGATAGGATAACTTTACAAAGGACGAGTTAAATATCCCAAGACTACTGAACTAGTCTTCTTCTGATGATTCTCAATTGCACCAGAATACCGCTCATCAAAATAAAAATATTTGAAAGATTTGGGGAGGTGTATATCTTTGTAATTGGTCCGGCGGGTGTTTCCCGTCCAAAACTGCTTCAGCACCGATTGCGAGCATTCACAATTTGCTTTTCAGGTTCTCTAGTTTATCACCTTAAATAGAAGCTGAGTAATCTGGATACACTAATGCATACACATTTTAAAAGCATTTATAGGTTTGCTATTAGATAAGTTTTTTCTCGTATGTTTGAACAACCATACGGCGACTCAGCTGCTCGTATTTTTTTTCCGTTTCTGGCTCTCTTAAAAGCGCTCGTTTTGCAAAATATCTTCGTTTTGTTAAAATTCCAACAAGACTGATCTAGGTTTCTGGTATCATTAATTTATGTCAGATAAATAAACGCAGTGAACTTTTGAAGGATATTAGTATTTTGTCAAATCAGCAAAAAAATTCACGCAAAGTTTGTCACCAAATCCGCTCTTATCAAGGTTTCAACGCAACATGTACTTATTTCAGCAGTTGGACACAGTATTAGCACTTGATGTTTTTTTTCAAAGAGATTGGACAGACTAGGGAATATCGAAACTGCACCTCATGCCTTTAGACATACTCCGATATTTTCGTCTAAAATTAATTAAATAATAATCTAGAGAATATTCATTTCTTTAACATGTTTTTATGAGTCAGATATCTGTTTATCTATCCGTAACTGAACCTACTCACAAACGGGTGGGCAATCCGATTCCTCCAAACCGTTTATAGACTTCCTGTTAAAATTTATGAAACCCGAAATTCCAAATTGATTAATCTGCTTCATATCAGTGGATTTGCCACAATGTTTGGATGATGATTGTACTCAAGCAAAGCCGTTAGAAGACCCAATTTATTACGGGTAAACCTGATAGTAGTTCATCCAAATAGAATTTGGATTAAATTGTCCAGACCACTTTTCACCAAATTTCGATTTACTTTACTCAAAGCGCAAACGAGTTGGCTTCAACAGTTTCTATCCCGCAAGTATATTCATGGCACCTGATGTGTGACATTCATCAAAATAGTATCGAAATGAATGATGCAATCCGTAGTGTGCGCATAGCCTACCATGAAGTCATGTAAAGAATTCTTATTGTAAATCGTATTTATCTAGTAACAAGTACAAAATCGGAATCACCGGTGGTGTGTTCAGTGACACCACACGCCAAATTCTCCGACCCTTATACCTCACTTTGTCGCTCATGCATTTCGAGAAACAAAACTCGCACAGCGTTGTTGGTAGATTTTGACTACCTGTAGGTAGTCGAAAATTTGGCGAATCGCACCTACCAATAAGGCTGTGTTATTGGTATTATGTGATTCGCAGCAAAAACCAATGCATGGCTCATTGGTTTTTCGATACACCTCACACGTCGTTTAGTCCTGATATTTGGAAACCCCTCCATATTTGTTTCAGAGGTTAAACTGATGATTCGCGTTCTGAGTTTAGGAAAATTTGTTACGCATCACACTTGTATACTGCTTCCACACCGTGTCTACAGGACGTTAAAAATGGTACTACAACCAATAACCGAACGTTTGTTCAGCATTTTGTTAGATATCCAGTATTTGACCTAAGCTGCTGAACTTCGCAACAGGTTTCAGTTAGACCTAAACAGTTCCGGATAACCTATCCCACTCACTGTATTCTCATCATATGAATTCAACATTTCTTCGGACGACTCTCTCTCTCTCCCTATGTATATATATATATATATATATATGTACCATTACATGCCTCCGGTGTGATACGCAATATGCCGGTGAGACAGGCAAACAATTACGCACACGCTTGCACGGCCATAGCTTAGCCCTACGATGCACCGACTCAAATTCGCAGATATGGAACCACTGTGCCCAAACAAGCTGAGGTAGTCAGCCTGGATAAAAGAAGAGGGAGCGGCTGATTCTTGAAGCCCTCCATTCGAATAACTCATTCAATCAGCATGTCGGCATCGATAAACATTACGTCATCTTAAGAAGACCCGGATGCAGAATAGAGAGACAAACAGACGGACAGTGCACAAAACCGAACGGAACTAGCGATCCCATTCAATCACTCATTCACGTTTGACAACGAGTCCTAGTTTGGATAGAAACGTCACGATAGACGTTATAATTCCGTGTAAGCCTTCTAACCTCTAACATATAAATATGCATATATATATATATGCGCAACAGTTTGTGTGCGGTCAATAATCTATGAACAACTTACCAGAGAGGGAAGACAATGCAAAAGAAAAGAAACAAACACGTGCAAAGCTCACCATGCTTTTCGGCTCTTAGACATTTCTCCTCTAAATCGCTGACTTCCCACAACCGGAAAGCGATTTTCGGGAAACATGGATCATCTCGGGCCTTTAACCGAAATGCTTAAGGTTGAAGACAAAAAATTTGCTTTTTCAAAGCATGCCCCGCTCATCATTAGACAGATTCGAGGTTTGGGAGGTAGGGTTGAGGTCCACCGAAGTAGCTTGTCATGTAGTAAGAATGCTCAGATCACCCACAAATTCCATGCAGTCACAACGAAACCAATTCACCCTTTCACCCTTAGCAAAGATCTAGGGCTAGAACGCATGGCAAACATCTTATTCGTTTGGCTACCCCGTATACCTCTTAATGGCTCACTTTGCAGTAACACCGTATGATACAAATCCGTCTGCCGTTGACTTTTCACACAACCAGTTTATTATGAGCACCCTGATTTATTCAATTAATGGGTTTCTCTAAGGGAAGTTTCAGTCGGAAAACAGACTTCACATTTACGGATATGGATGTCATAGAAAATCGAATTTTCCCAGCATTTTGAATTCCTTTAGCTAATTCTGTGTCAGAGTACTGGGAATCGAAGTAGTGTAACCAGCCTTATTTGGAAACTGTCCGACTAGTAGAATGCTAATGGAAGCACATTATTTAGTAGAAACAATCAGACATACTGCAACTGTGCAAGCCCTCAGGTATGGTGCACACCATCAATGAATAAACGCGGCTTCTTTGAGAATCGGTACTCTTACCTGAACATTAAACAAACACCTGAATCCACGAAACAATCAAAAACGATGAGGACCCCGTCAGGATGCAGCTTCTTAGACCACGACTGATAAACACAATAGCCGAGGTGGGGAAGGACATTGGAATAAATTTTACATCTCTACCGTCTGCACGCCTTTCATATCACCTGCTTTTCAAGTGTTGATTGCAAAACTACTGAAAAAGACAATAATTTGATCAGTCTTTTTAACCTGGGAAAACCCACTAGGTTACGTGTTCATGGGACTGACATTTTTGTAACCACTTTACTGTGGACCACTACGTGGATCCATACACCATTTTCCGCTTAGCTTATTGTACGAAGTGGTGTTGAACAAATCGCTAAATATCCAACTTCAATAAGTCATTAACCGCCTCTCGACTAAGAGAACGTCAAGTGCATGCTTTTGTAGAAATCTTCTCTATGCCGAGTAAGCATTGTGATCCGGTTTACGCGGATTAACAAATTCTATTGAAATTCGTTTCCTGAACACTAATTTACCATCCGCGCACCATTACTGGTCCGGAAGATTTCACAAAATGGTATCTGCTGAATTCCATCCGTAAGGAAGTGTATTTTGTCGGGCATCATGTAAAGTAGGATAAGGAATTTGTGTCCGAACATGGGATGTCTAACGGATACGAATTTTATAGTAGTATTAATCTCAGACGATTCCCTGGATGTTCCAAGAAATAAAGATGGTAACCAATCAATTTAATGCCAAGTGTAGATCCCAATGTATAGCCGACGACGTGAAGGTGGGAAATGGAGTAACTAGCATGTGCAGTGGACTCTGGAAATCGTCTACTTTTCTTTCCTCTTTCTTGTTCATTGATTACCCCCAATGCCAGAATTCCAGTGGCAGTTTATCTGTATTCAGATTCGACTGATATATATATATAGTATCGGGAACACACTTGTCTACCTACTAGTTTCGACCTCTTAGCAGGCGCTTCCACAATAAACTGCTCTTTTTTTGCTTGTTTTAACCGGATGAAGCAGCTAAGCTTTACGATAGAAACATTCCCACATATTTGTTCGTCCAAACGGAATCTGGTTCGGCTTGCACTACAAAATCGACCAATGGGATTGGATGTACAGTTTATACCATTAAATAACACTTGCTTCGTCCGTGTGATTATGGTGCCTGGGAAGAAACGGTCCCCAAGATGTCATTGGTTTGAGTTAAATCTTTTACAGTTCGATGCTTGCGTACAAAGATCCGACAAGTGAGAAGGATGCAGATATACATGGAAACATTTCATTTGTAATCAGTATTCCATTAAAACATCTTTCCTGGCGTAACTACGTTCAGAAAAATTTACCTCCAATGAGACCTTAAGAATAATAGATAAAATGATTTTCCCGGCTAAATATTTCATTTTGGATGTTTAGCTACTGAAAGTAGTAGTGTTTCATTTACAGATACAAATTTTCAGTTTCTCTGTGCAAATAGTCGTCATGATATTACAAGGACATCTGTTGTCCCTCCAATCGGAAATACTGAACGTAAAGTACACACGTCAACACAATATGGGTTGGTTCACTTTCGTAAAAAAGTAAAACCCAAATTTCCACTAGAACCAGCTGAATGATGGTCTAGTTTGTTAAACAAACCGTAGAAACTTGTCGAACCTGACTACCATTGAGTGTAAACAACAGAATGTCCTTGGGAATGTTTTCAAGAAATATGAATATCTTAACAGCTACGAGTAATCGTCAATAGTAGAAATTTACTTTCATCACGCGCGCACATTCTTATGTTTATAAGGTGACTAACTGGTCAGGTAAACTGATAAATTTACGATGAATTCCGGGTAATTTCGCACAAGCACGACCCCACAGCTGCTGCTTATGCACTCCGACATCATTCTATATCCGTGTCATCCAGTCGTGGCTGACCGACTTGTTTCGTGGGTATGACAGCAGAGCAACATTCTTCGCACCGCCATGCTCGGAGTGCACAAGCGTTTTTTGCAACGAGGCCTTCGAAAAAAGTTGACCCTCTGTTGGTCTATTTCGATTCGTCATCAACCTGCAACGCTTATCAGTATGTCACTAGGGTCTTTAACCGTTTGTCGCTACTAGCTAATGCAAAGTTTCGCGCTGCTGGACTGTAAATAAATTGCGAAAGATTCATCAACATTTACATAAGGAACAGCACAATGTTTCAGTGCTCCAAAATCTTAGAAAATCTACCTCGGCTGGCTAAACAATTGGTTGTCAAAAACTGAATATAAAAGGCCATCATCAACCGGCTGATTAAGCTGTTAACAAACATTGCGATTTATTAAGGGCCACCTACCGGAGATAACTTAGGCCATGATCGCTGGTCTTGTACAGCGTCTTATCTCAAAGATCGTCGACCAGAAGTCTGGTGCCAGAATACCTAACCGCCTAAGTGGATTATTCCACAGAACGGACTTGCACTATTGCCATTCTGGTGTTCATTATGTACGTACTTTCAGCCACCGATGCAAACGTTGGATAGGTAACCATCGGATGTAGCCGCCCAAAGTTGGCTGAAGGACTCAAATCAAAACACGAAATGATCTTCGGCAACAGGATGTTTTTTTTCGCAGAATTTGCGTATGATGTTTTCTCAATGGGAAGATACCACGAACTCCGAAAAAGATCGCGATGTGGAATGACAAACGAGGAACTCGTTACAGGCCACAGTGGCGCAAGCCGGTAATCCAGTTTGCGAGGTTTACGGCATGGATTTGGCCAGCAAACTTAATGATCTTTTTCTGTCCAGGTTCTGACTAATGTACGCTCTTGGAAGAAGTTATCGCAAGGCGGTTGTTTGATTTTCAGTAATGAAGCAGATATGCTCCGTGCACGCAAAACATTTATGCGCAATAAACCCACACAGATTTTCACAGACGTTTCTCGTAGGACTACTAATCATCCATATTTTACAAGATGGGAAAGTTAGCCGTTAGTGATTCCACGGTGTAGCTTCTTCTGACTGAGTGTACACGTGCATATGCATGTGCACACGTATATAAATCTGTGCACGTTGAAAACGTTTGCCAAAAAATCTTCTGCTATGCTTAAAATACACTGAGTATTTTGTCAAAAAGGAAAACCCTTGCTTCCTATATGAATTAGATAACGAGGAAATAAGCACTGCAATCTTACTGTTGCTGCTGTTTAGATTAGTTCTTAGGATACAATTCTGAGTAAGTGAATCTCAGTGCCACACTCTGATAGCACAAAGCCGGTATAAATCAAACTTACAGACGAGAAAAAAATACGAGATTTACAGCGAAATTCCATCTGTATCTCCAAAGTACCCAAGAATCCACGAAAAATTCTCGACTAGTTACTGTTAAGCAGTTTGGCGCTTCACTTATAATGTTTGGGAACCTATGATGGAACTTCGAATTTCTTAGGTGGATTATTATGACTGTGTCATTTGGATTAGTGACAGAAAATATGCAACCTAAAGATTAAACTCAACAATCAAAAATTCCCTGAGTTATCATCATGAATCTCGCAGGTACCTCTTGCGCGACATTCATTGGGATTTTTTAAATTTTTACCAGTTAGAAAGAACAAGGCATACTATGCTGCTAAACTTGGCAATTCATAGGGAAAATACGCGAACAGAAGAAATCCCAGTCGTATTTTTAACATTGCTCAAAACCACCACGTGTTTTAGTCAACACCACCTTTTCCATTTTTAAATCCAATAATGGAGATTATAAAGCCACGTTGGGATAGAAACGATTCCGGACCAGTTAGGTAAAAATTAGAGTAAACCAACTCCTAATCTACGATTTCTTTTGCAAATGATCAACAAATGAACACTCAGGTGAATGCTTATTTCCCACTTGGGCTATACTAGCAGCGTCCGCATCGGTGTAACATTTTAAGTGTGGGAGAAAACGAGAACTAAACCACAGTCCGGCCATTCTTAATTCGCAGTATCAGGACATTTAATGTGAATTTCCAAACGATTCGTCATACAGTTTTACCATTCAGATTGTTTCTGAAAATCATTAAGACATTGTACAGCTGTTTTATCATTGTTAGCAATCGTCATCACTCCATATCCACCATACCGAAACTGGGACGAACGACTGTGAGTCAAACGCCTTACTCACTACGCTATCTGAGATAATTCTGAACGGCTATTCCAACATCAACACCCGTTCTCAGTGGGTTATGTGACCCTCAGATCGTCCTACTATCTTGTGGGCTAGACCATTTGCTCAAAGGCTCGGGGTCGGGTCCCCTATGTCGACCCTCTACTTTGGTTTCGGCAACCAAGCAGTATCAAGCCGGCAGATGGCACATGGATCCCAATGGATGGCCAGTAATATGTAGTCGGGAAATAAAAGAACTAGCAATTCATTTGAACCCTGTACATTTTGTCCTTCTCTTCCCGTTTCTGCTTATGGTTTTCATTTTTCGCCATGATTTTGATGGCAAACTATCTGTATACAGATTTGTGCAATATGATTGTGTATACATGATGTAGGTCCCATGTCCTCAATTGGATTTGACAAGCCACAATCCTTTAAACGCACCAAATGAACGATTCTCAGGGCTTGGGTCCCAATTCCGACGCGACGGATACGCACTGCTGATGATCCCTAACAAGAAGAAATAGCTGTACAGCGCCTCCATGATTTTCAGCATCAAGTTGGACAGTGAAACTGGCTGATTAGTCATTCGGAAATATTTTAAATTCTTTTTTCTAAATTCTGTCGATGGCTGTCTGACAGGATGGTGACCATTACCATATCGTGGTCAAACACCCAATGGCCGTTTTTGTGAAATCAGTGACTGTAAACGTTGTACCAGCTGTCTATCTTAATATGTACTCGTTCGTCTAATCCTGGTCAACACTTATTGTTAAATGTATTTGTACATTTCCGATTCATCAGTGGGATCAAAATCACCAATCTGAGTGTATCTGGAATACGATGATGATGGAAATGGTGTCACCAATAGCCAAGAGAAGTTGTTTATCAACTATAAGGATATAGACTACTGGAGTAAATGTTATACGATCAGCACTCGAAATATGAGCATAAGATAACTTTGCGTCTAAGTTTGATAAGTAGGCATTTACTTCGAGCTTTTCTGTTTTATAAACAGCCCCTTGGTGTTTGTATTACTCCGCTCTTCTCTGTTAAACCACTGTTTCTGAAAGTCCATGTTCCACTATCTTTTATGAAATTATCGTCTTTAATGCCCGAAGTAATTGCATATGTAATGTTGCAAAACCAAAGTGGTAGGAAACAGTTGACTAATTACGTGATACTTATTCAGAGTCCGATTGCAAACTATGAGCGATTAATACAAATTATTGAAACGCTATGTCATCCGCCAATGGTTGACTTTAGCTTTCATGCAATCCGTTGCTCGCCTTAACAAAACATTATTTCCGTAGTTAAACTTTAAAATGGGTGTTGAAAAATCCCGTAAATGATTTACAACAGGGGGCTGACAGCAATCAGACCCTAGAACATTAATCACCGGCCCATATCAGTTGAAATTTCCAAATGGCATCCCCAGGAAATTTCTCGATCCAGGTTTACTTCTGTTGAGAATTGAAACTGTAATATTTCCACCTAAGTAAATAAAATAATTATACCTATATATAGGCAGTCATTGATTAAATTTGTGGGTAGCGTCCATGCTTGAGTTCGAATCCCGCCATCATGGAAGACTTCTAACAGTTAGGTTGTTCCTAGGATTTATTTTGTAGAACTGAACCCCAATGTATCACCTATCTAATTCTATGACTTTCAGGGACCAACCAGTGACAGGACATTGTGTCTATTATGATCGCTGTGTGCGCAATATATTTCTGATCATTTTTCTATATTTTATCACTAAAAACAAGCTGTGATCATGCAGCGTTCAAAGTCTCTGAGTGCGTCTACTGTTTTATATCAATGTGCTGTATAGCAGAAGGCTGTTCCACTCCTGGATTCTTTCTCTGACCGTTCGGTACAAATGCTCACTTGTCATATTCCTGTTTGTTTATTTCCGACGAATTTGTTTGTTTTGTGACTTTCTTCTAGAAAACGATGACTACAAAGACGCATGTGCGATCTCTAATTCGTGTTTACTTTAGATCTAGAAATTCGCTAGGACACCAAAAAATTCAGGAAAATAAATTTCATTAGTCGTGATCAGTGACCAGTACCAACGAACACACCATCGAGAGCACTTGGAGTAAAAACTCAGGTTGGCTACATGGATACCATGTTATCATCTGATGATGGCTTTACAACCATGGGTCCACAGTGAGATGGAGATCCCTGTGCCAGTTTCATTGATAATCTTAATTAAGGTCAGCACCTACGCTAACTGCCATCCGAGTATGAGAAAAAGTACGAAGGAAACAAGTAAGGAGCCACGTAGGAATTATATACCAAGAATGCAGTCGTTTCGGCAATGAGAAATGCCGTTGCCACATCCAGATAATGTTTGCCCGTGTTTAATATGTCCATTTTAGCAACAGATATTGGGGGCAATGGTATTGTTATTCATTGTATCATTTCCACATTTTCAAGTTGCCTGCAACTTCAAAGTAAGGTTCAGAACTATTGACCGAATAAACTAGTCACCCTCTCTTATCAGCTGACCAGTTGGATCAGTCAGCTGACTGGCCTCACTGAGTCAAACTCCGTTGATGTGGCAGCATCAGTGCCTTACCAGGACATTTGAAAGGTGAGCCTAAAACTTTGTGAAATTCACATTTGTGCAACACAAGTAAAGTGATATTTTCAGATTTTCGCTACTATATCTACTGTTAGTAAAATAAGGTCTGGTGTTTTGCCGACTAAAGTGTCACAAGTGTTGGCGCGATTGCCCGCATCACGACTCTACGAATGGTAGATAAAATGATGTAAAGTATCATAATCGAAATGACGAAAAAACGCAAATCAAGGAAAACGGTAAAGTCCAGGTTTCGGGTCACATGAACAGCAACCTCATTAAACATACACGGCAAGTCAGGTTAGAAACAGTCGTACCACCTAAACTACCGATTTCGCTCTACACGGGTAATAGAGCTGGTATTTCGCCTGGTGGACCTGAAGCTAGACAAAAGACAAGCGCAATTTTTGCATTATTCACGCAGCATAGAGTTAGGTAAGATTAGCCTGCATTTGCAGGTTCAGATATTTGTAATTCGAGTAGTTGCGTGGGCAATAAACTAACCCACAACATTTACTTGAAATTAATTGACACAGATTGCTGTAAAATCTTATAAGATATGATTTGTGTTGACGCTATATTTATTGTTTTTATTTGTTTATTAAATTTGGCGCAGAACACTCCAACGCCCTTTGCACTTCTACGCACATTATCAATTTTGCCAGCTTGGATGATACCAGTGGGGGGAGCATTTAGTATTTTTTCATTTTATTATTTATCTTTAGTAGACAGTGCATCTTTAAAACTGACGCGGGAGTGTCGTCTTTGTCGGAAACACTCGAGATGTGCCATCCCTGGTCGCACCGGGGAAAAAAATAATTGCGAGCGTTGCAGAAACTGGTCCAGGATGTGAGTGATAAGTTAGTTCTACTAGATTAGCACTGGTCCTGTTCCAGATAACTTTGATATTACTTAGGCCTTAAAACAGTTTGTTTTTGTTGGTGAAACAGGGAATGCTTTTTCAGCCTTTCAATGTTACTGTTTGGCTTCGTAACAAGGTGTAGAAGGATGAAAACGATTAAATGGCTTTCGAATTTTGGATCTTCTCCAGATCACACATTACTCCCGACTGTTCAGGTAAATGCAGAACGACCGAAAGCGTACTTTTTAGTAAAACACCAGCCATAGAACACTTCAGTGAAAGCAAGTTGTTTGTTAAGCTCATGGGTTCAGAATTGGTTCCGAGAGTTTGCATCATTTCATCAATATAAGAACTGGTACCAGAACTTTCCGCACCTTCTTTGATTAGGCGTGCGACTGTACAAATGAATTTGTTGCTGGTTAATGTTAAAATTTTATCTATGTGATTTGAGGAGTTCATACGGAGTTACCCAAAAACCTCCAAGATTTCTGGATACGCCACGTAGTAGTGATTTCCATGGCCTACAGTTGGGAGCACGTCCACTGCCAATTAGAGATTGTTTAAGATAACATCTGAATAAAGCATCAATTGGCACTTTCCATAACATGACTGCTTGGGTTCACATCGATGCTTTAACCCTTATTTGCGTACATGGCAGCAACCTTGGGCCATTTAAGGTCATTTGATTGAACCATTGTTTCTCGAGTTTGTGCTTGATCCTCACTGTAGGTTGAAAAATTCTTCGAATTTCCATAGCTATTTGGATGAACTGATTTACTAGCTGAAAGCGGCGCATGCGAAGGAGATACCGCTTTGGTACACATCAAAACGTTTCCATGTTCAATACGTGAGGGAATATAGAAAATGCACCATCAAAATTCATGGTAAAACGAATTACATATCACAGCTGTAACCGACGTACAGTTTGAGGCTACAGTGTATCGAGGCATGCGGTCTACATCCCCGGCAAATCCAGAGGAGAAAAGCATGTGGTCCTTATGGCCCGTAAAATTCCGAAATGCTGCATCGGGGTTTTTTAATTGCGACTCTTCAGATCGGTATGAATGGAAATTTTCCAATGGATTTCGTGCACGTTTTGTATACTCTAACCATCAAAAGATGCTATTGCTATGACTAAAACTCCCCATACTGGGAGTATCTTTCTTTCGGCTTAGAGCTGTCTAAGAGTGAAAAGTTTGGCAGTTTATGTCCTAATAATTTTCATAGTTTTGTCGCAAACTGAAAAACCTCAGCTGCTGAAAAGCACCTGAGTACCAAACATTTCTTCAAATCTACCGTCTGTTTCTGAAGAATGTTCTTCCAAAGGAGTGGTGCCAAGACTTCCTGAGCACATCAGGCGTGGCTTATGTTCTGTTTCCTGAGTAACGATGGAAACGCCACTTAGATTATTTGGAGAAAACTTGAATTTTGATGGCCAAAAATTTACAAAACTGTACTTTGTAATAGGAGCTGCATTTAACCTTTGTGTCTGGGTGCATTTTTACGAAGACTTTCTCGGTCCCGGTTCACTTGATGTATTTTTGGCAGAAAATTAGGCATTGCGTTACAAATCTCAATATGGTTGTTAAGCGACCGTCTCGTTCGACAGAAGCCTATCTGCATGCCAGAGTTCCATCTGGGGTCTATACTCCGTCATGTCCAGTTGCGAGGCGCGGTCACCATGGAACGACGTTTAGAATGAACGATAATGCATAGGTCAACAAAACACTGAAAAACGATATTCTGGTACATATGATACCTGCTAACACAATAAATTTTCTTGGCTGATACGTAAATTACAATGACACTAATCTGGAGAAAATTACTTTTAGGGAACCAGTAACATGACAACATTTGAAATTTTGCCTGCACCGTCAACCAGCGGAAACTATTTGGGGAAGTTCTATACATAATCGAGGGTGTAAATGTCTCCCTCTGTCCCACTTTAAAACGGCTGTATTTTATCTGCTTGCTTAAAATTTGCCTTCATGAGATCACAATAAAGTGTTTCGCTAATGTTATTTTCGCTTTAAACGAGTTACGCCATTGGGTTTGCCAAAAAGAACCCAACGGCACTTGTAAACTACTTATGGATGAGGTAGATGGAATAATTAACGTGGCCCAGCACTCCCATTGCGCGTATCGAACGGCTTGAAAACGAGGACTTCGCTCAGCCAGTGAATTTCAAAATCTACTCTGTTGAAGTTGGCCAAGACAAAGCCGCCAAATTACAATGGCTACTGTAGGTACCATCCAAACAAACTACCTAAGATACACCCCGGCAGTATATCGTTTATGGAACCAATCATTGTAATTTTATTTCGGGTTCAGCCATCAAACTTATACAGAAAACTTGGCATTTTTAGCGTCCATGAGACTGGCCGATCAAATGTTCTTGAAACCAAGTAATACATTAGTCCATCGAGCACCAATGTGGTTTCGGACGCCTTCCTACATCCTTCAAGCACAAACCTAAAGGCGAATACTTTCAGTGCTTTTTCCTGATGTTAGTTGTGTTCTTCCGAATTAAGGTTCACAATAAAATTGTTTGGTTTGGGAGCATAGGCTTCTATCAACCCCTGATAAGGCCAAAGAACTAAAAGCCTTGGCATGTCGCAGTATTTTCTAAAGTAATTAGGACTAACGAGGAAGCCACGTGCGCTCCCAGCAATAGCGGACATGATGAACTAAAGAGGAAACTCCGTAGTAGCGATAGCCGCTGAAATGGTCACCTTATCATTTTCAGCTGCTGAAGTAGCTACTCGAGAATTCCAAACGTTTATCAAGCATGACCACTGCAGCCCTTGGCAATGAATCCTCAGTACAACTTCAAGCAAACCAATGAAATGGTAAATTCTTGGTAACGAAGTATCACACTTAAAAAGGTTCAAAGAACGACCGCGAGATACCACTTACCATGAAACATTGGCAATCCGAATGTAGAGAACCTTATCACTTCACCCGGCGAAAGTTCTAAGACTGTTCGCTGGGGACTTGTATAGTGATTGCATCTATGACTTTTCGCGATAGTACACAAATGCAAGTGTTTGGGAGCAGCTGAACTCAAAGAAGTTACATGGAAAGTGCTCTAGTTGAGACTAGGAGGTATTCTCTAGTGATGAGTGAACAAGACTTTCAGACTCAATTGTTCTTCAGACGTCGTTAGTGCAAGCAGAACAAGTGTAAGAGAAAAGATCAGGTGGCGCTCACAACACAACAGACCAACTCTCTAAAAAAGTTGGGATGAAAATTTTTGAGGCCCTGTTGTGCATTATCTGTATGACAAGGTTGGGATATTGCTCTTTAATAATCAGTACACAATATTTTTATCTGATTATTTCAGAATGACTTTTTGCACGCAAGTGAATGGACCAACTTAATATCTCCATTTTTCTCTCTTCAAGATATTGAAGAATAACAAATGATCCATCAGTCTTCAATGAAATGACGCACCGCATGGGATATTTTAACCGGAAAGGGAATTTGGGGAGTATATAGATCCAAGACAAATCTGGACTTCCGTATTCTGTGTTAGAAACTAAGTTACACTAGTGGCGCTTATGGCGCACGAAGTATATTTAGGTGGCTATATTTTAGCCTGTATTTAACCCCGTTTGGGAACTTCAAGGAACTGGCTTGCGGGACGCTTGTGCAAATACAGTGCCGAAACTGACTACAGAGCATTTTGCTTTGCCTTTTCGGGTCGTTTTACAGGCTACCAAAATTAGGCTTGAGAACTTTTTGGAATCAATTTCCGACTGGCTTCGAAGCTGTTTTACTAATTGAAAGCGCTGCCGTGATCACTGTAATCATTTTCGTCTCGTAGAAAATAAATAATTATGAACTGCCAAAGCAGCTGGTAAAACTAAGGGTTAGAAAATGCACGCAATGTAGGATCTCAGTTGAAAGATTTCATCCAAATAAGTTCAGTGTAAAACAAAAGGAGTAAGGTAGCGGCAAAATTGCAAATACCATTCGTCTTCAAGTCTTGCTCCAGTTCTATAAAAGGTAAAAAATCATGGTAATGGTCGCTATTGTGCCGTCTGGGTTAACCCTTCTAGCCCAGGTGGAAAAATTAAAGCGAAGTAAAGGTTAGTTTACAGTTTGATTTGTGCTTTAGTTTGTATAAACTAGGGTTGACAGTCGCATTGTACAAGGTCGTAGGTTGTCGACTGGGTCAGTTTCTGTGAGCAAAGAGGTTTCGACAGATGTAGTGGCACGCGCGCATTTAAGTTATATAGAATGGTTTTGGCTATCAACGACCAACCAGTTTCGTTCTCATTGGTCACACAAGGCTCGTACAGGCACTAAACGGGATACATCACAGAATGTGAAGTCTGGCTTAAGTATGGCGTAAACGAACTTCTATGGAAAATAAGTCAGTCAAATGTAATTCACGGATTTATAAGTTAGCATGAATCGATATTTGTAGGCTACTTGCAAGTAGTTTGTTTAAAACGAAATTGTGAGTTTTGAAGAAAACCAAATAAGGAGTGTATGGTCAAAATTTATGAATACTAGTTTTTTTAAGGTCTTTAGTTTTCAAGCCTTAAGGATTATTGCTTTTGAGGGTACTTTGTACCAAAGAGTAAAAATCCAAGATAAGGTGCGTAGATGTTGCATAGCGCCTACATGCTTATGTAGATATAAGTAAATGCACATTCTATGAATATATATATATGGACATACAAATAATTGTTCGTCATATGTGCAGTTAGAACCGTTTGCATATTACTTTGGAAACAAGAAAAACTGCATATTGCTTTGAACCAATTTATATGGCTACAGGCACGTAGAAGTTGTTACATGCCCACGCTTCTTAATTCATTTCAATTAGTAAAGAGCTTGAAACGTGGAGGGAAAACTAACTTGAACAGGCCTATACGTCCACGTGCAAAATCATAATGAAGAGTATTTTAGTGGCCTGTATTTAGTGGCTTGGCCTACCAGTATTTCTTTCGTAGTTGTGGAGGCATGTTGCCGATATTTATCAGTGAAATATTATATATATATATGTAAACATCCACGCGGATGTCAACTGTGCAAAACAAATGTACTTTATTAAGGCAACAATGTATGCACAAATTTGTAAGCATTCATATGCGCAAAGATTAGGAAAGAATACTGGGGTTAATAATGGGGAATTGTGGTTGCCATTAACGAGGTGGGCAAGAAATGATGGACGCTGTTTGGGAAACATAACTATCTATCTATGTTTCCGTTTCCCCCGGAATATTTATCAAAAATGCTGCTTTTCTAAGCCGGTAAAAATGATAATGCTTACAAAAACTTGAGGTATAGTGTCAGTTACGTAATCTATCAATGCACAGAATCAAACAAAGTTATCTTGTGTGGTATATTCTTGTTTCACAATCCAAAACGGATTCCTACATACGTATAATCTCGTTTATCTTTATGATTTTCTTCATGCTGAGATATGCCTGCATACAAACTTTAAAGTACGCAATAAACCAAAACAGGTTAGATTTGACGAGTCGTTTTTTGCGTTCTTCCGATGGACTAAAGCGACCAAAAGTATATTCATACATGCTCTTGTATATACTTACCATCGGGTAATGTATACCCATACTTACGGAAATGCAGGTGTGTATAAGCCCGTATTTCTTCGTATCATACGAGTTTCCATTGTCTAGGTACACAGTAACTATCTATAGAATTGTTGCATTCTTTGAAGTAACGCAGAACAACATGTTCAAACTTGATGTATCGTACTATAAAATTATTTTTGTTGTTGTACTGCCCAAGTCTGAGAACTGTTATTCGGAATGTGCCACCAAGATGGCAATTTTTTTCAATGCTTTTGGTAGTGGCTGCAGTATGTTTAGATTGTCTATATAAATATATCTTTAGAGAGTGTTGTATGACGATGGACTAGTCGGGCGTTCCAATTTTTGGGTAGTAATGATAAAAAAAATCAACAATAATTGATAAGGACTAGGGCCGTACCCGCTGGTGGTGGCAGACAAACTCTTAAACTTCACATTAGAGTAAACAAAAGCAGGCAAAAAACAATAACTGAAGACAGAAATATTTTCATTTCATATATTCATGCAGTACTTAATAAATCAGAAATCTTGTCCCCTTCAGAAGTTTATCATCTATAACCCCGAAAAGAATATAATTTAATTATTTAAAATACCAGAGTAGAAACATTTTGAGGACGATTTAGGGAATATCTGAATGACGATAAGCTGCACAATGAGACATTTTAAACTTTCCTGAGTGCCCAAAAAGCGGATACTCAATGTCTCATTAGTTAAGGGTTATTTAGTCCGTATGTCAATCAAAGTTACCGCAAACCATGATAAAATTGCACGAGATACTGACTGCTTGTGTTAATCGGCAACGGTTTATAGGTTAGAGATACAACAGATATTTGTCCGTGGCAATGGATTACTGATAGTCTGTTGACTTTAAGCTTCCGAGAAAAGATTATTTGCACTTGTAGCAAACGTATAAAGACAATTTGTAGTTTGCAATATAAATTCTGGCTTGTGGCAACAAAATCAATTAGTTAATTTGCTTACGTGGAATCTTTTTACCTTGACAAACTTTTGGTCATTGGTTGGCATCACATGCCGCCCTGGGGCTGTTATACTCTTTTGGTTCGCAAGCCAATGTTTGGCCCCTGTTTGATAACCCTTTTAATACATACCGTGAATTTTTATCAGCTTACGTTACGCAGAGTTTTACGGAGCGTTTTGCTAACATTTTATTTGGACACCTTTATTTGCAGAGACCTTTAGCTCACTAGGGATTACTCAGTGATGGCCTACTTAATAAGAGCGTTATAATCGTTTGACTGTTTTTATCACTTAGGGCGTTCTGTTTTTACAACTGTTGCTCCTTACATTCAATTTTGTGCACTTTTGCAGAGTTAACACACCTGATTTGTGAAATTTTTCATGGTTTGGCTAATGCTGTGCACTTACATTCTTTAAGAGTTACAAGCTTCTGTTACTGATTCCCGCGTCATTTAGTGTACTGCCCAGTAAGCTCAAGATACGTGATTTTTAGTGACATCAGAGTGAAAGATTTAGAAAGCGATAAAATGTTAGCTGTCTTCAGCATCCTTGCAAATGCATGAAAGGGAGGCATTAATTGAGGGTAAGCTTCGAGAAGCATATCTCATTGCTGGTCATGCTGCCGCCATTGCCAAAGAAAGCAAAATTAAATGCTACGTGGACAGAGATTATATCAATTTGGACAGAGAGTAACCTCTTGGAGCGCGCGCGAGCGGAAGGATGAGCACAGAATACGTCTTCACGTTTATTGCTGATCCAGCAATGCAGGTTAGAAGTAAAGCCAGCCCTATCGTTTACATAGTTTTGTAGTCGATAACTGAAGCAACCGATTACAGAGGGAGGTTCCGTGAATCATTTTTGCGGCCACACAGGCATTTCCAATCGCACAATATTTCCAATAAAATCAATGTTAAAATAACTCGAAAAGAACAGGTTCTTTTCGGATCCTAACAGCAGAATTGAAATTTTTAAGACCAAAACACACTAGATTGGACCCCATCTATGAAAAATTATCCATATTTGCATCCTCTGCAGTAAAAAAGGATATTGTTAACATATGTTTCTTAAAACAAAACAATTGAGCAGTTGTGAGGAACTATATCTAAATTTATGACAAACAAAAATCGGTATTCAATGTGCGCGGTTGGATACACCTGTTTGGCAACGCACATGGATTCGGTGCTATTAATTTGCATTTGTGGTTTCCTTAGGAGTTCTTTATGCGAGTGAGCTAGACCAGCATAACACTGAAGAAAGCAGTTCTTAAAAATGCTCTTCGCAGAATGACGGAGTTATTTATTTCTCAGACATTTTTTGATGCAATAAATGAATTTCTCATTCATGAAAAGCGCAGTTGCAAAGGAAGTTGAAAAACTGGTCCTTATTCTTTGCACTGCATGAGTCACGTTTATTACTGTCTGCTTGAGTGCATCCATGCTAGCACAAGTGAGACATTGTTAGCTCCAAATTGTGTAGTGAATTGTTTTCCTTCCTTTCCTTTTTTGAAATCCGCAGGAGTTACTAGCAATGGTTTGCTATTAATACTGATATTGAATATTTATTACTTGCTATTTCAAGGCCATACAACATGCGCATTTTGGTCCTTGTCATTGGTGACATAAGTGGCCACGTAGGGTTACAAGCTTAGTGTAATACCCTTTTATCATCATAAAATGTTTCTGCATGACCTTTGTTGTAAGGAGTGTCGCCCTGCCTGTTAGTTTGGTTTTTCAAGATTTTCTGAATGATCTTCTGCACGATTACACTATAGTGTCTTCAGTCAGTATTTTGACACTCACTAAAGTAAAGCTTGCTTCAGTAAAGCGATGAATATTGTTGAGAATCAATGCGATCTACTTTGCGCACGTGCTGCAGTAGTGATATATATATATAACGCGTATATTTTCAGGTGAACTAATATAAAAAGTCTGATTGTTTTTCAAGAAGATAAGCAGTTATTAGTATCGTAGATATAATCATTTACCGCAGCTAATTATGTCCAGCATTATTATAACAGCAAACTATCCTCCTATAGGAATTATATTTGCATCACTCCAGTCGGTTGGTTCTTTAGACGCCTATGTTTGGACGTTAGAAGGGGCAGCGATGATGAAGGACTAAGAGATATTTGATGGAGTTTCGTCACATTCTGTGTCATTGGGATTCCTCGTAAATTCACCGACACGGGTGTTCTGAAAATCTATGTGTGTTCCAGGACCAAATGATGCAAGGACTGTATCGAAAAATCAATGCGCCATGTATTGGTTTTAATTGTGAATGATATAATGTTAATAACACAGCGTTGTTGGTAGATGTAATATGATAGTCAAAACGTTGGCGCATTACATCTACCAAAAACGCCATGTTATTAACATTATATGATTCGCTATTGTGTGTTCCCCTTGTATTTGCTTTGACTTCCCCGTAACCCTCAAAGCGAATACTTATTGCCGACTTGAGAAGACTGAGGAGGAAACTGATTAATATGTTATACGGCAAACAGCAGTGGCCAATAAATGGTTGCCACCATATCGATCGCCACTGTTGAGATTAAAAAGAATGTAATACACATTGGTGAAGCGCCGGGATGACATAACGGCAAGACTGCTGCCGCTAACTACTGTCATCAGAAAATAATCTCCGTAACATTCTTCAAAGCGAAACAATGCTGTGGTTTGTATGAGGTGAGCAATCTGGAAAAGGAGTTAAAAACCGTTGGAAAATACGAAAACCTGGTAATCACTTGTTCATATATAACACTGTTAACAGTTTCCACTCGCCGTAAAATTGCATGGTAAAACGAAGGGTGATTCCACAAGAAAACTATTATCTCGTTGTTTTCAACGAGTTGGTCCTAATTTGCCACTGCCTAGGCAGCAACAATGTTTACAAAGCGTTAATCTGCAACACAAATTATATTGCTCTTCTGAAGGTCAAGTAATTTAGTTTTGACTTCTGGTGTTACACAGATGCTATTAACACACGCACAGACCTTCGGAACAGATCGGAAAAGAAAACCGATCAACATATTAAGCATTGCTTTATGAAAGCCCGCAAAGTGGTGAAACCGGATTAAAAAGGAGGTACGAAGTAACAAAAATACTCTTTCAATTTAAACGTATTATTATGTAGCCTTCAGATGTAACGTTAACACATTTGCACTGGCATTACGTGTTTCACGTTGCTTGTGAAGAACGTAGGAAATGCACACCGTGACAAGCTACCATATCGGTGAAAGATTTATTTATAATATTCACTATAATATGATAAGGAATATGATGATGAATGTATTATTTACTCTTTGGCAACAACATATAAATTCATCCATTAAAAGTCGCAGCAATTACCTTCTGTTTAATGTTTCTATCAAGACCAAAACTGCAAAATACGTGAAACTCATGAACATGCACTAAACAAGGAAAAATATATATATAAATATTTATACCGAGGTTACAGTAAATAGCAGTTTATTTGTGTGAAAACATGCAGAGAAATGTATATGCTTTGTTTGTCCTTTCGAGTAATAGAGATAAACGCAGCGAGAAGCACATAAAAAAGACCATATGGGTGAAAAAAGAAAGGAATAGAGTTGAATCAAGGAAGGACAGACTATTTGCAATTTTCCCGTGTGCCTCTAAGCGTCTGGGGCTTGAATCACTCAAAAACCGTTCATAATGCATCGAAATCCACTAGTAGCTTGTAATAGTGCAAACCATCTGAAAAGCCATCGGAAATCTAAGTGGAAAACAATTGTCTTGGACTTGGTTTCGCTACATGGGAAATGGTCTCATCCTAGTGCACCTGTAAGACGTCGATTGTTGCATTGGGACTACTGTTAAAAGCTGATATACGTACAGAGATATTACTTACTGACGTTCGCGCACTCGATACTCCAAATTTATTCAGGTTTATTGATGAACCGTGTAAGCTCAAGTTAAACATCTATATGAGCGGCGAAAGCGAATTCCACGAGAAAATGGTATTTCCTGTCTTGCTGTATCCAAGAAAGTCAATGTTGATAATTGTCTTATCATAAATGACTGCGGAATACTGAAACGCCTGAGGAGATGGTCGAAGCAACCCAAATTATCGCCACGATAGTGTACATAGATATACCAGTTAAAACAAAACTTCAAGGTTAAATCAAAAGTATCTTCTGCGTTTCTTTTGCTCTGTGGGCTGTCATCTTACCAAAGCATGTAGATTTTGAGCCTCTTTAACGAATGTTTTGTGCCAATGTAATCCAATGCACCCGCTGGGCTCATCCTCATTTTACTTTACATTGCCCATTCTAGATCGTGTCGCGTGTAAAGTCTGCTAAATAATACTCTCCAGTGCGCATATTACATTGCTTTCATTAAGCCGGTGCCGGTTCCGGTGCTGGTGTTGGCTTATATGTTTACTGAGCTTGGGATAACCTTGGTGTTTCACCTTCATTAATTTTCTGGGCAGGCAAATCAACTACTTCGATAAACTTTAGCGGATCATGCAGAACCCACTTGAAAGTGATGGAAATTCGGGTAATTTACTGACCGTTCATAAGTGTATTCGAAAGCAACGAAACCTGAGAGCCACTTGAAACCTTGATTTCTCTGCATGTTTTCACACAAATAAACTGCTATTTACTGTAACCTCGGTATAAATATTTATATATATATTTTTTCCTTGTTTAGTGCATGTATACCGGACAGTAACCGCGCAAATCAAGGACGGATAGGTGCAACATTATGTAGTAAAAATCAACAAACCATTCAGAGCCTGCCCGGTAGCGCAATGCCTAAGGCGTTCGAGTCAGAGCCTGAGAGCCACTTGAAACCTTGAAGGTATCTTTGCTTTCGAATAAACTTTTGAACGGTCAGTAAATTATTCGGAGTTCCGTCACTTTCAGGTGGTATCTGCATGATTTACTATGTTTACCATAGTAGTTGATTGGCGAGCACAGAAAATTAAAGAAGGTGAAAAAACAGGTAACTAATTTGTGTCGTTAGGAGCGTGAATGGATGGTAATGAGAAACTAAGAAAGGAGCGCACTAGTATAAGGATGGCTGTACAGAATAGTACCGGGTACGCATACCTGAAGAACGGTAATAACCGAGAAACTGGTCGTGTGCTTCCGGGGAAACTTTGTTCATCCACCCGTACGCAAAATATCTACTGAGAAGCAAAATCTTTTCTTCTTACTTCCTCTAATTCACTTTTTGTTTAGCAGAAGACAATAACCAAAACATACAAGACAAAAGCTACACAAACAACAAACATTTGGGTAGGTTATTGCGGTTCAAAGTTAAATAAGGTAAACAGACGACGAGTTAAAAACCAACTCGAACAAACACGTAATAACGTAAGTGATGTTTTTTATACACGACTATAGACCGATGTCGGATTCTTCGAAATACGCTTTGATAATTATCCGTCTCCATTTCTACCCAGGCGAGCAGTGAGTCTCATCAGATTTGCTCTCCTAGATTCTCGACTTCCTTATCCTATTTTCTTTGACTAATCT
>LUCM01001962.1:7737-23123 GCA_008360955.1 Fasciolopsis buskii | reverse complement strand
ATTTGTGTCGTTAGGAGCGTGAATGGATGGTAATGAGAAACTAAGAAAGGAGCGCACTAGTATAAGGATGGCTGTACAGAATAGTACCGGGTACGCATACCTGAAGAACGGTAATAACCGAGAAACTGGTCGTGTGCTTCCGGGGAAACTTTGTTCATCCACCCGTACGCAAAATATCTACTGAGAAGCAAAATCTTTTCTTCTTACTTCCTCTAATTCACTTTTTGTTTAGCAGAAGACAATAACCAAAACATACAAGACAAAAGCTACACAAACAACAAACATTTGGGTAGGTTATTGCGGTTCAAAGTTAAATAAGGTAAACAGACGACGAGTTAAAAACCAACTCGAACAAACACGTAATAACGTAAGTGATGTTTTTTATACACGACTATAGACCGATGTCGGATTCTTCGAAATACGCTTTGATAATTATCCGTCTCCATTTCTACCCAGGCGAGCAGTGAGTCTCATCAGATTTGCTCTCCTAGATTCTCGACTTCCTTATCCTATTTTCTTTGACTAATCTTGAAACAACTTCCCTTTTCTCATATTTCCAATCACTAAAAACAATCCTCTTCTCAAAAACAAATTCTACAGACTGGTGTGCCCGAAAGTTTTTTGATACTCGTGGAACTGCAAATCTTCAGACTCACAATGAGACCGCACACTAGCGGTATGACGGCTTGCACTTCCCCATGAGTCAACGAGGTATGCAGGATAGGTCTCACGCCAAAGGTTACATCATGCCCGGAAAGTCTGCTATAGCACAGAAACGAGAATTCAGGACGAGTAGTGCAATCCAACCGTCAGCGCTTGATACCTTATCAAGGTATTTTCTGCGTACAACAGAAGTTGAGAAGCCTCGAACTGTGAGTCAACGGGATGTAAGAATAATCTGAAAAGGCTGAGAAGGGTCTTATACTGGGTCCCGGTTAACAGTGGTTTAGGTCATATAAGACCCCAGAAGTCATCCAGTGTCCAAAATGATAGCCGTGACAAGCACCGCTTGTTTGTTAATTCGAAAAACACTCAAACAAACTGCAACAGTGACACGGAAAATAACAAGTTCTATTACTCAATCGTCATTTTCGTTCGCAGGAGCAATGGCTCTGACGTTGTAATGTTAGTTTGTGCTTTTACTGCATAAGTGTAAAACCTCAGTGCATTAAAAGCTTGTTTATGTCGGCGTTGCGTCTGACTCCTTCATCGTACAGACTACTCCATCTCGGCCTAGTCATTTATTCCTGCCTAGTACACGTTTCCGGCACAGTTCGGGTCACACAGCGACATGGGGTCTAACTCAACGGATACTGAGTTAAATTGATTATATTGCAGCAAGCTGTCCAAAACTGTGGATGTACTGGCCCAGGTATGCAGAATCGAATCATGAATTCGTTTTAATCCTATTTTTACCTAAGCTCAAAGGCTACTGACGTAAACCGCAAACCCGGTTAGCCACAAAACGTTTGTTTGACCCAGACGCTTGCTTCAGTTATCAACAGAAAGTCTCAGACGAGCTAAGAACTTCGAAAAACAGCATAACAGATAGGCACTGGGATCAAATCAAGCGGATGATACACCAGGAAGCAAGTTTCGCCCGCGGCTCTAAATCTGTTGTTTATTAAGGACAGCAAATCTTGCAAAATTCCCTGAATCCAACCGAGAAAAATACCAGCTCCCTAACTGTAAGGAGGTGAACAACATACTACCTATGCTATCTAGCGAAAAATATCAAGAAAGATCGTGAAAACTTGTGAGTCAAAGTTACCGAAGAAACGGAAGCAACACCTGCTTTCGATAATAATCGAAGACTGTCTAGACACACAGGAGACACCGTTGGACAACGAACATCGGTTATTAGAGCCCATTCACGGCAGATAGAAAAAGCTCGATCGTCGGACCAAGCACTTCAAGCAGTTTAGCTGGCCGCGCGCTAATTTAGTCATTACGACGTCAAAAACCGTGAATCCTTGAAAGGTGCCAATTGATTCATCAACAGAAACGGAAGCAGAGTCAAACATTCAACTACCGAAGCGGGAAAAAGCTGCTAGTCCCGACGAACTAACCAGTTCTTTTCAAACTTGGTAGAGAAGTTCTGACATTTGAAACGATCAGCGCATTCCGTTATCGTGGGGCGAGTCACTGATTGTACCTATTTTCAAGAAGAGCACATGCAATGAGCGGAACAATCACAAAGGACTTAGTTTAATTTCGACAGTTATCATAGTCCTGACTTTGCTAACGGTGCGCCGTTTGACAAGTTCGCGAGAGCAACATTCTCGAATAACAAATCGGATTTCGTCCAGATCGAAATGACATTGACCAGATTTTCATTCTTCGTCATCTACTTCAAGTGCAGCATACGCGCCGTGGCTCGATAATTGTAATTCTTTGACGGGAAAGAAGCCTTCGACTCAGTTGGCCGAACAGTTCGGTACTCTTTACCAGAAAAGTATGCCAGAGAAGTCCGTGAATCTCCCGCGAGCCTTGAACTCGCATACTTCAAGGGAGGAAGGGGAGCAAGGGTATACGATGAATCACCAAATTCATTTGAAACAACCAACGGCGGTCAGCAAGGGTGTGCCATCTTTCCTTTTTTGCCTACTTGGATGCTTGTTCTAATGTGAGGAGCATATGCAACGTATACTAGACAGACTGGAAAGAGCTGTGGTACCGCTCGGCGTGTGCTCTGCACTTCCAAAGTGTAAAGTGCTATTACAAGACTGAACGACTGCAGTATACAACTCGTTGCTGGAAGGAGAGGAACTAAGGATTATTGACCGCTTTACGCAGCCGCTTGACTAGGGATGATAGCACAGTAGTGGAAGTGGGCACACGTATATCCAAGGCTTGAGTGACGTATGCTAGAGTGGAGCACTTGTAGAGCTGATGTGATATTTCGCTGAAGTTGGTGGGTCCTGTGTGCTGTGCTGCATTGATCTGTTCTGCTATATAGTTGTGAGACGTGAGATTTCCGTGCTGAAGATGTTCATCGCAAAGAGGTTCTTGAACAATTTTCGCTGGGATTGGACCGAGTGACCGCGTGAATAACGTGGAAGAAGCCACGTGAAGATAAACAGGTGACGTGGCAACGTAGAATGAGAAAATGTACAGTGGGCTTGGATAAATTATATGCCTTACGTCTCTGTGGTTGCCTTCAGAGAGAACCGCCAATCAGCTGTCTGGAGACATTGAGGGATACACCAAAGAAGCGTGAACACTGGAGATCAGAAGGATTGAAAAATGTGGGCCTGTACAACAAGACTGTATCCGATGCGTTGGCTACTACATTTTTCCTTCTTTCAACGGCGTGGGTTCATTTCCTGTTCACCTTGTTTATCCACTCGCGTAACAATGTGAGAAAGGCAGCAGGAAGTTCGACTCGTTCTACTGGTTGATGCTGAATGACAACTACGAGCTTCGGAGACCCACGCTCTTGATACCAAAGTTGCCGCAACTTGGGGCCAACATGGGCTATCCGCCGGATTATTTTCTTGAACACTGCCGCTTGGCGAGCATCACCATTATTCCTCAGCTGAGAGAGAAGCCAACGCAGTGATAGAGGTATTATCTTCTTGGCAATAATTGCAAATTAACCTCCGATCGACGGTCAGTTGAGGGAAGACCGACAATGGCAAAATACAACGTTGGCAAATTCAATTATCTCCGTTCTCCTACGATAATGCATACAGGAAACCGCTGCCGACGTGCTCTCCTGAAGTTACTGCTGGGCAAGTTCTGATATCGATGACAATGTGTTACCCCGGTGTAGTGCATTTGAACCTTTTTGCTCGTGCTAAAAATCGACCATTCTCGGTTGATCACGTAAAATCCTTAGTAAAACAAAATACAAACCAAATGACAAACAGATTGAATAGATCCTGGGGCCTCTCATAGTCCCCATCCTTGTATCAGATGAACAGATGGTATACCATTGGTAAACCCACTGACAACGGATTTATTGCCATTAGCGAACATCTATGCGTGCTGCTGTGATGACGAAGAGGGAATTTGGATTTCAGATTGAGACACAAAACTCCAAATCATGCTTATGCAGTATGTGTGTGGAATAACGCTAATAAATGGAACTCTTGAAGTTTTTGAAGTATTATTCAATTTTGACGCTTCAGACCAATAACCCGGTCTTCTTCGATTTCATTGCGGAACTAAGTAGACTGCCGGTTCTCAAGTAAATCAACCTAAAAAAAGACAGTAGGCAAACAAGCCAAAAATATTTGGAAGCGTAGTAACCGATTCAGCAAGCATTAAAACTCATATTCAAAATCAACATGACGGCAAACGAACTTTCCGTTGCAAGCCATGGTCCAAATTCTAGTACGATTCACCTGGATAGCGTCGTAGAGACGTCTACCATCACCATCATCGTTCAGAGTCAAACAACAAGGCAAGACTCACTGATCACTGCCTTCTCCTCGAAGTTACGTTTCTATAAAAAGAGTGAATATCCAGACGGAACAGAAACAGGATCTACACAGTCGGACAAATATAATAATGCTATAGTAGCCAACACAAGGAGCATAGTCTAACTGTACAAACGTGCATTTCAATCATTCTGATTCGATAGAAAATGACAATACGACTACCACCGTTCGCGACCCACTGTCATATTCTTCAGTGTCTCCAGCCCGCTAGTCGACGAGTCTTTCAGACCCCAACCACGGAGACGTGAAACACCTGTTTTACCTAGGTTCGCTATGCATTTTATCATTCCACGTTGGCACCTCGTCTGCTGACCTCCACATGGCTTCTTCCACTCCGTGGGAAGAACACAAAATGGGGCACGGTATGGCAGATGAGTGTTCGCCAAAAGCAATACGTAGTCTACCAAGTCTCATACGCTGAAATAAGGTATTCTGAGAGCCGGCACCTAGTGCTAGATTCCTGACCTCTTCATTACTCGCCCGATTACTCCATCCTAGACGACGAACATCTCTGACACGCATACTCCATGTCTCGGAATCATACAACGGAGCTGAACGCACTGCGCCGCAGTACACACGGCCTTTCAACTTCAGTGAAATATCAGGCCGACACCACAAGTGCTTCAGTTCAGCGTAAATCTGCTCGAGCCTCCCATATACGTGTGTTGACCTCCACTGTCGAGCTACCATCGTTCGACACGCAACTATCAAGATAAGTGAGCCGGTCCACAATCGCTAGTTCCTCTTCATCCAGTTTCAAGTTCGGCACAACTGTGGTTCAGTCCTGTAACAGCACTTTGTCCTTTGAGGGTGTGCAAAGCACATGCCAAACCGAGCAACCGACTTCGAGTCTATCTAGTGCGCGTTGTGAATGGTCCGTGGATTCGAACAGGCACCCGACGTCATCTGCGCAATCTAGATCACACAACTTCTCGCCATTTCCAAGTTTGACTCCTACATCCTGGAGACCTCCCAAAGCATCTTGCATCACCTCGTCCAGTAACCGCCAAAAAAGAAATATCTAGTCGATGCAACCTCGACCTGGATGAAATCCGGTCTGATCTTCACTGATGGTACTCTTGTGAATCGGTGTCAAACTGCGCAGCACTACCAAAGCTAAGACCTTCGTAACTATCGGAATTAAATTAATGCCACGATGATTGCTAGTCACCGCGTGTACTCCTCTTGAAAATGGGTCATCAGCGACTCATCCCACGTTAGTGGGGTGCGCTTCTTATTCCAAATATTGCGAAGCAACGACGTACGAGTTTTTGACAGGGTTTCTCCACCCAGTTTGAAAAGAAATGGGGGAAGGTCGTCGAGACCGGCTGTTTTTCTCCTCTTCAGAATTCGAATATTCGACTGAACTTCCAATTCCGTTGGGGAAGGGTCGGCAGACACCTCCCAAAGATCCGAAGCTCCAGATGTCGGCCTAAATACTTTAGCGTGTGGCCAGCTAAACTGTTCCTTGATGTGCTAAGCGCAATGGTCCAGTCTTTGTTGTTTACCATGGATGATCTGTCCATTTCTATGGTACACGAATTCACTAATCGAAGTTCGCCGCCCGCCGGTGTCAAACATAAGCTTAAACAGTCTTTGGCTGTTACCTGAAGCGGCCGCTACTTCCATTTCTTCGCAAACCTTAATCCATCAGTTTTCACGGTCATTCTTAAGACTTATCTCAACTGAGGCTGCAGCTGAGGACGCATCTTATTCACCTCCTTGTAATTAGGGGCTGGCGTTTTTGCTATATTAGGCCCAGTGACCCTTGCATGATCCTTTGCATTTGTTGGACGCTGGATCTGGGACCACATTTGAAGCGAAATGCATTTTGTGCTTTATTTAATTTTTCCGCTCCTCTACCTCGCTGCTGCTCTCTGTTAGTTGCTCGGTTAGTTCCTGTTTCTAACTGTTACGANCACAATCGCTAGTTCCTCTTCATCCAGTTTCAAGTTCGGCACAACTGTGGTTCAGTCCTGTAACAGCACTTTGTCCTTTGAGGGTGTGCAAAGCACATGCCAAACCGAGCAACCGACTTCGAGTCTATCTAGTGCGCGTTGTGAATGGTCCGTGGATTCGAACAGGCACCCGACGTCATCTGCGCAATCTAGATCACACAACTTCTCGCCATTTCCAAGTTTGACTCCTACATCCTGGAGACCTCCCAAAGCATCTTGCATCACCTCGTCCAGTAACCGCCAAAAAAGAAATATCTAGTCGATGCAACCTCGACCTGGATGAAATCCGGTCTGATCTTCACTGATGGTACTCTTGTGAATCGGTGTCAAACTGCGCAGCACTACCAAAGCTAAGACCTTCGTAACTATCGGAATTAAATTAATGCCACGATGATTGCTAGTCACCGCGTGTACTCCTCTTGAAAATGGGTCATCAGCGACTCATCCCACGTTAGTGGGGTGCGCTTCTTATTCCAAATATTGCGAAGCAACGACGTACGAGTTTTTGACAGGGTTTCTCCACCCAGTTTGAAAAGAAATGGGGGAAGGTCGTCGAGACCGGCTGTTTTTCTCCTCTTCAGAATTCGAATATTCGACTGAACTTCCAATTCCGTTGGGGAAGGGTCGGCAGACACCTCCCAAAGATCCGAAGCTCCAGATGTCGGCCTAAATACTTTAGCGTGTGGCCAGCTAAACTGTTCCTTGATGTGCTAAGCGCAATGGTCCAGTCTTTGTTGTTTACCATGGATGATCTGTCCATTTCTATGGTACACGAATTCACTAATCGAAGTTCGCCGCCCGCCGGTGTCAAACATAAGCTTAAACAGTCTTTGGCTGTTACCTGAAGCGGCCGCTACTTCCATTTCTTCGCAAACCTTAATCCATCAGTTTTCACGGTCATTCTTAAGACTTATCTCAACTGAGGCTGCAGCTGAGGACGCATCTTATTCACCTCTTTGTAATTAGGGGCTGGCGTTTTTGCTATATTAGGCCCAGTGACCCTTGCATGATCCTTTGCATTTGTTGGACGCTGGATCTGGGACCACATTTGAAGCGAAATGCATTTTGTGCTTTATTTAATTTTTCCGCTCCTCTACCTCGCTGCTGCTCTCTGTTAGTTGCTCGGTTAGTTCCTGTTTCTAACTGTTACGAACAAATGAATCTCATAGACGTTCGCCGGGCAGTGGTGAACCTCCCTTTCCGGAACGTGCTCTGTTTTGGCGTGTCCGGTGCTGTGGATCTCTGTGTCATGCACGTTCTGCCTGTCCATGTTGCTGTGAGTGTTCTGATGTGGGAGTTGATGTCAATATTTAACTTTTGGATTTCTGTAAGTCTGTTGGGAAGAGCTAAACACCCGGCAAATCGGCACTTGTGCACAACCTCATGAACAGATTCATTGTGTTCGCCATCAGCCGATTCTTTTTATGGATGTGAAGGAAGGGCTCAGATTTGGATTTGTTTGTAGCATTGTGTAAAGTGGGATTTGTAAGAAGGGGAGTGCCCTTGGGGAGAAATTAGCAGGGAGGCCGCTGAAAATGGGCTGCATCCTTCAATCTGGGTGTTATTGGTACAAAAGAATGATCCAACCTCACTGCCTTCCAAGAACAGGAAGCAATTCTTGTCTTATCCTATCTAGCTTGCTCTTTAGCCTAGAAACTCCATTATGCAACGCTCTTTTCTCTAGGGTAACTTTCCCACTAGCCGACACCTCTTCTTGTGGCTTATCAACGGCAGGATTCTTGAAAAGCAGCACTATGGTCGTTTAAGGACTGGTATTGGTTGTCATGCGCCTCCTATCCTTGTCCAACTTTGGACAGTGATTTTGCTGTTTTCCGTTTGGTCCGCTAATGGGCGTGCCGACCGGAGGGGCAACGTCCTGTTCCGCTGTAGTTGTGAGGCATGAAGCTAAGTTATCCAAGGGAGTTATCGTGGAAGCTGGAATGGCATTCTTTTTGGGGTCTTTGTTGAGATGTAGCAATCGTTAAGCCTTCTCTTTGGGCGGTTGGGGATGGAGTGGCTTGTCGATCCCGCTCCAACTACAGTTTTATTTCTCTCACCAGATTTTCGCGGAAAGCCGACTTGCAGCAGGGAGGCTGGTTCGTTCATCAGTAATATGAAGTCCCTGCTAATAGCCGCAAGCACTGACCGTTGTTAGGAAGTGGGCGGATGAGGCGACTCAGTGCTTTCGTGTATACATCTGGAGAATTGTCCCAACGCATGGATTTACCCCAGAGAAGTGGGTATTTTGCGCCTCTCTGTTTTGCATAATACCTTATTGGTATAAATTCTCTGCAATCCCGTCTGACCGCCCTTGCTTTTTGTATGGGCTGCTTGTCCAGGGTTTGGATTATTCATCCACATCACCAAGTTGTCTTAGCTCCTGTGCCACGGTCTTCTATTCGCCTTGGATCCCGACATCAATTTCATAATGCTCCACGTTACCTGGTTATGTTGCATGGATGGATTGGGTAGGAGTACGATTAAACTGCTGGTTTAGACAATCGACCTCTCTTTGAAGCCCCCCACTATTATATGGACGCTAACGTCACGGCGCTTGGAGGACGAGGGTTGCGTCATCCCCGAGAAGCTTCCCAAAATCCCCAACAGCGACTGTGGTTTCCATGGGATCTGCAACTTCCCGCCAATGTCTTTTTCAATCGCTTTCGAAGAGCATATAGCTTCATGGCAAAGATCGTGGCAATCCCGTCAGTTGCACCGTCTCACGTTTCTGGCTTTATTAGATGGTTTCCGTAGATACTCAATATTTTCTATTTCATTTGGCTTTGCCCAGCTGTTTGGGATGCGCTGATAGTTACTTTTAACCCAGTCCACGGTTTATCTGGGTTAATATCATCCTCGATCTCGGACAATTTGGATGTGCTAGTATTTGTCAGAGCGTGGATTTTGTATGGAATTGTTAGTTCGGACACACTGAATAAATGGTGCGTTTGGATTTTCTTTTTGTCGAAAGTTAAAGCCTGAGGAGGACGCGTACCAGTGTGATTTTTGCCGTTAGCGTTTTCTATTATGCCTCCACGGCAGGATCGAGCTTCCTCATCTGTTGGTCACATGCAGGGCATCCCAACCTCTTGTGGTTAGAACCAAGTCGGTTCAGTAAACCCTTGAATTTTGCTGTAGAGGACATCTTCAGCATCTGGCTGAGACTGACGGGTAAAAACGTGGATTACAACGGTGGTCACGTTGAAGGGAGTGTTCCCGAGCCGTGTCATTGCGAAGGTTGCAGAAACTCGTTTCCAAGACATCAGTTGGGTTTAATCTGTATCACCTCTAACCTTGGACCAACATGTTCTGGTCTTCGCTGCTCCCTCACAGCACTTTGTGCTCGAACAGAAAACGGGAAGTAGGGAAGGTCGACTGCAAAATAGTATGTTTAGAGATTAGAGAAAATATAAAAGGTTTCGAATTCATGAAAGTCTCCAAATGAAGCATTGGGCCATATAATCTATAGTCTCCAACCGCTGCTTGGAAGGATCACACGGGCTCCAAGCCAATAGCCTAATTGCACCAACGCAAGCCGGTTCAATGATTTAGGTTTTCGTGCTGTTTCCCGTGTCATCAGCCTGCTAACTCAAATCTTCCTACATCTACTGATTACCTCGAGAATCCGTCACTGAAATATATTCACTGACAGATAGCAACGACCTAACGCCGGTGGCCAACATCCATATCAGAAATGAGCTAAAGCGCGAAATAAAAGGTGGAGATGACCATTTCCTCATGTCATTTTACGTCATTTGTGCCACCAAGGAAGGACAAAGGAGGTTTAGAAAGGATGTGAACAAAGTGCACGGGCCTTAGTTCAGCGCGAAATGGACAAAATTTAGCTTCCGGCCACTCGTGCTTCCAGATTGGGGCACAGTCGGCCGGTGCCTGCAGATTTCAGAATTAAATGTTCTTTTAATTCTTTAGAAAAAGTATCAGGCGCAGCGCCAGCACGACAGACTAATTGTGTTCCTACCCGAAACTGTTCCACCTCTGGTTATAAGGCCGCCCAGCAGGCATACAGAGCTCCCTAAAATCATCAACATTATTAGTTCAACTAAATGTTCCGGCAGTCGTTTTAATGGTGCAAACATCCTGTTGTTGAAGAATCTAGCGCCTATCTGAAACCATACGTGGTTGCTCTTTCTGGCGCACTTATCTGGTGCAGGAGTGAACAGCTCCACATGGTTTACGTTTGAAAGAATCTGAACTGTTTAAAAGCCTCAATCTGATTGCCACGCGTACGTCGCCGTCCGAGAGAAGGCAATAGGGCATGGCGATGAGTGTCAGCTTTTGAGAACTTGGCAAACGGTCAGTTAGATCCCTAGCATTGCAAGATAACTAGGCAAGTTATATCCCTCTGCAGATAAGATGCTCAATTTGGAACACAACGTCCCAATATCGGTCGTAAGGAATCCGAGTACTGGGGCAAAAATACTTGGGGTTGTCTGCAGGATATAGCAGACCTGAGCTAAAAAATAACAGGCTTAAATAGCCGCGCTTGCGCATTATTTGGGGGGCAACAAATTCTCGAAATAGGCACATGTAGGTCCTCTGCCTGGGGAACATCCATTATATCACTGCTGTGCTTTCCCAAGGAGGTCACCTTAGTCACTTGGTTGGTTTCAATGGAAGGTCCTGCTAGCGTGACTAGGCATTATCTGCCTCGATGTTCTCCTCCAGATCTGCATCGGCTACTTTGGCATCAACTAAATAGGATCTGGGTTGAACACGCTCTCTACTAGGTCGTTGACGAACATGCGGAAGAGTGTGGGTCCCTGTGCAGATTTCTGGGAGCACCAATTGTTATGTCGGCAGGGGCCATCGCGTAGCCCCGAACCCTAACGCTAAACGTCTTTCTTCTGAGAAAGCTGTCTAATCAATTACTGGCTCTAACCATTATTCCCGGTTCTTACATTTTGTGGGACGAATGATCGTTGTTAATTGAATCGAATGCCTAGCTAAAGACCACGTAGCAGACTTCGACGCGGTGGCCCCTATCTAGGCGTTTTTTACCTGATCCAAAAAGTAAGAGGCTTGCAAGATAAGGCTTTCACATTATGAATCCGTGTTATGTTTTTGAAATAGCGCTGCGATTCCCTAGGCACTTGTATAGTTGCTTTCTGGTGATCCCCTCAGAAGACCTACACAAGAGGCATATTAGATTCACAGGCCCATGGCTTCGTCCGTCCTTGTATATTACCAAAAATGTCAGATTTCTATTCTTCGAGTACCTCCCCCTTCCTGGGGCGCGCACTGTAGAGCTGTGTGACGGAGGCTGCAAGTAAACGTGCGGAACTACAGTCCATCCAATGACCGAATAATCGCCGGATGATTCCCGTCCGGGCCAGCATTTTTAAGCGAACTTAGTTTGCTTGATTGTCACCACCTGCTCTTTTGTTACGGAATTTCCGGGATCTGGGCAGATACCACGATTCCCAGTTTGACATGGGCTTCATTCAGTAGGCGGAAAATACACCTTGAGACATGGACATTAAAACTTCAAAAATGTCTGTGCCAACCAGTTGCCAAGTTTCCACCAAAGGAGGAACCGCCCCCTTGGTCGACGCAAGTCCTAAGTTGCCCGAGGTATAGCCCGTTTCATCGCCGACTACGCGGAAAACTGACATGTCTCCGAAACGCTTTCGAAGAGCATGGCCTATCGGAAGTCATCGTATCCAACAATGACACACGGTTCGTATCCGCCAACGTAACCGAATTCTGTCGGCAACCTCAGATACAACACTGTCGGCCACCATCTTACCACCCGCAATTTAATGGACGAGCAGATCGATTTATGGATGCATTCAAAACAGCATTTCTCAAATCGCGTGAGGGGGACGAACGAGGAAATTCTGTAACAATTCCTACTGACGTATAAAACCACACCAAACCCTACATACCCTAACGATACAACTCTAGGGAAAGTCTTAATAGGACAGGAGCTCCGCACAATACACCATGCAGTGAGTCCCACAGAAAAAGTCAAAATCCGGGGTCAGGTACCCAAGAAATGTTTGTTTACCTTCGAGTCTGCGGTGTATTCAAGGCATGGTCGTTTGAGTCGAAGCTGACGGGCAAAAGACACCATTAAAATAGCAATCGGCCGACCATTGTGCGAGGTTGCAGTTGGAAAGGAAATCTGAATTCGGCATAAGAACCAACTGAGGAAAAGAGCATTGACCCCTTAACCAAGTCACATTTAACCATGAAACTTAACGCTAGATTTACTACTGGATACTTCAACATGCCAGTAACAAATATGACAACGCAAACCGACGTGCAAACCCCCAACCAACCACCACGGAGATGTTCCGAGCGACCGAGACGACTAACAAAAAGGCCGTGTTTGAACTCTCGATTAGGCCAATACCGGCGCTGTATGTTTAGAAGAGGTGTTGGAGAGACGGCCATGTCTTTACTTTCTAGTATTATCTTTCCACCAAACAGTGCCGTTCTCTTGTTTTCCGCCACTTTCGGTTTTCCAGCAATTGAATTTTCACCACACCCTTCTATTGGTGCCAGCTGACCGGCCAGTTTTGTGAATTTCGCATTAATTCGCAAGGTCGGATGCCCGACCTGGCCCAAAACCATATAAACGGTAGTGACCCGAGCTTGCTCGACATGTTGTTCTAGCTCACCTTTTTGACCGTCGTGCTGTGTGCCAATACATGTTACTCGTGAGGCTCCGTCTACTGTGTTCAGTTAGTGGAAGGCCTAGCTTGAATTGTGCGCGGCATATACAGCGGTTGCAGTATCTTGTCAACCGTTGTGCGGTTACGGGTCAGTTGCACCCCTCGTGTAGTCAGTCGGTGCTGTTATCAATCTCTGTCTGGGCTATCAAAGGCTCGACGCCTGTTGTGATTGTGCTCATAATTCCAGAGGACTGAGATTTGCGTAGTGGTCGTTTTGTGTTTCTTCCACTACATAACACAAGTGCTCTATGTATTTCCTCTTCATTTCATTATTGTATCATCCATTTCTGACGGCGTCTGCTAAAAAGAGACTGAGAAACGAACTGACCTAGAATATTCCCCAATGAACAACTTTAAGCACTGCAATTTTGGAGGCACCTATACACTGCTTGCTGTCAGTTAATCATCCATCACATCCGACTGCATTCTTCTCACTGTATCCCGAAGACCTTAGGGTGCATAGCGTCTGAGTTTGGTTAGCTAACGATTTACCATGCTGAACGCCGATCAACACACGTACACCGCAGGACCGTGGACAACTAACCTATCAAAAGCAGCTTACTTGTTGAAGATAAACTGACCTGTGTGCCGTTCGGTGGCTGCAGCACTCCTGGCGAACTGGCTGTTGGGCGTTCAGCCGTCATGCACGTGTGCTTTCTGGATCCAGTGGCTGCTGCCATGTAACTACATATTGCGTCTGTGTTCGCTCACTAGGTATGACATGAGCAGACTGCCAGTTTGGGGTGCCATGGCGAGGGTAAAACATGCCGATCACCTTCATCCCAGGATTGCAGCATAACAGAGGAACATTTATCTTTCGGTAAAGGGGGTAAGATGTCCCTCCTGGCCGATGCTTGTCAGGACATCTACATGTCTTCATTAACCGTAAGTAAAGAAGTGGTAGATTGTTTGTTAGGGGAACTGCAAAACGGCTGAGTTGATAGGGACAAGTAAGAACTTAAGTAACTACTTAGCAAGTCTGCATGTGTCTATACCTATGGGTAACACGTATGTTCTGAGGAGTTCTTTAGCAATGTGGCGCCATCTATCCTCGTCTAACTCCGTGCACCGCAGTATGCGGGAGAAAACATCGAATAAGGTAGATCTCACTGAGAGACCGTGCTTTAAATGTCGGTTTTCTACCTCAACCTTATTGGTCGTGAATATGCAAAAATTCAAGTATCACAATGGTGCGTCCACATGCCCTCGTAGGGCAGCGACGCACGTTGAAGGTACGTTACAGCCTCTGGACAACGGCTACCTATTGGCGCTTTAAACTTATCAAGGTCGTTCCTTGTGGAAGCAAAAACCAAATTGCGCATCCACTGTTGAACGTGCTTGCCGTCGCCTTCTACAGTTACGAGCGGTCGACCGCAACGGCGACGCATGTCCATCAGTACATGAAAACAGCAGAAGACCCTTGATTCAGGGTAAGCAGCTTAAAAGGCGTTTAAATGAGCCAAGCTGTGGTCGACGATAACAGAATTCACACTACTGGTTGAAGGTAACGTCCTTCACGGCGTTGATTTCACGGTCGCAGCCTGTCTCTTCTGTCTCTAACCCAATCTGTTTGCCCCTTCTGCCTACCCATAGTATCTCCATTGATAACACGCCCGATACTCGCAACGGTTTATTGTCAAGTAGTGTAGTAGGTGGTTTTCAGTCTGTTAGCTCACATTTTCTCAGGCCTCGTCAGCCTCTGAATCTCGGTTCGTTCAATGTGCGCACTTTAGTGAAGGCTGGCCAACAGGCTTGTTTGGCTGACAGTGGACTCACTTTCGGTCGATGTCTGCTGTGTGAGTGAAACACGAATTCAGGATTCGAATAGAGTAATTTAGCTAACTGCGCCATACGTCTCGTCAAGATATTTTCTTCGCACTTCAGGAGACGAAGCAGCTCAAACTGTGGGTTAACGTGGTATAGGAATAGTCTTGAGTGAGAAGGCTGAAGCAGCCCTGGATCTGTTGACTAGATCCCAGTCAACAGTCGCTTGTGTGCCATGAGACTGCAGGGATCAGTGAGCATTCGGAAGGATATTTGTGTTAAGCGTAGTTTATTTGTTATCTCCGCATACGCTCCCACAGACTGCAGCACTGATATGGAGGAAGACGAATTTTCCGATAACCTCGTCACTTGTTCGGAAGAGCAAACGCTCTGACACTGTAGTGGTAGCAGGTGACTTTAATGCACAAGTTGGAAAACTGAGTGCATCGGAGTCCTGTTTAGGTGGGCGATGCGCCTTGCCTGCACAGCGAACAGACAACGGAGAAAGACTTCTCCAATTC